>JAQBSW010005653.1:0-55484 GCA_029291075.1 Eudiplozoon nipponicum
TCGTCGAACAACACTACCGCCAGTCACACTGCCTGACGCGTTTCGACCTTCCATGATTATCATCGGTGTACGACGGCAAACTGACTAAGGAGGATCAAACCGCAATGCATGTATGTATCTGGAAAAAGAAAAAAATATGCGGTTTTCACCTCTAGTAGTTTTGCATACATTGTACTTAACCGTAAATGCTGGTTGCACAATTTCTATGCTTTTAACTTTTTTAAACTCACTAAATATATATGTATTACAAATAAGCAATCATTTATTGCTTGAATGGTGGTAACAATTCTTTAAACACCAATCCCATTATATTTAAACAGTCGTCGAACAAAATAACAAAACTATCGTCAGTCACACGTAATGATTTACTCATGTATTATCATATAGTTTTACATAGTTTATTTGAATAAACTGAGTTTAATTCCCATTTACACGAGACTACACCTATTGATGATGCAAAATTTGGCATATCCTTCTGTTCCTGTTTGAATTCTACGTTGGCTATACACAATAAATAGATTTGTTGGCTTTGTCAGAGCGATGGAAGACTTCGTCTCGATCGCTAACTGAGCTGATTCAACACTTCTTGTTGCCGTATGACGTCCTTTTAGAAGAGATTTGAACGCATTATTTTTACTGTGATTCCGAGGATTAATATTCCAACTTTTAAAACTATTCAGATTTTCATCGTAGGTTAAACCTGTTGGTTAATTTTAGTCAGACAACTACTGCCTGATCAATTAATGTTTTTACTGCTGCCAGAACTACATGTTCTTTAAACGAGCAAAATCGGTAGTGCTGACTGCTCAAATTTTGGCGGCGCTATCAGTATTATAAATTTTTCGCGCTTTGTAATGCACAAAATAGGATGGTGAATCGCTTTCCTCAACTTTGCTTCGTGTTCAATAAATTGAATTCTAACTCAGGTTTTGACATTGGTTTTCTTTAGAAACCGCTTCATTCTGTATTTTTCTTTTATACCGTCAAAGTGATTTGACTACTTTCAACGTACTTTTACTGGGCCATTGCCATCAGCGTGAGAAGATATAAACTCTTTAAATACAGAAGACTGTCAAAAGCAAGAATTAGACATTTTAAAGCACACCAATCTCAATGTAGGAAATATTAATTAAGTAAGGAGTACTTTTTTGGTTTATTATTCGAGATCTTATAATGAATATAAATCATTTGAAAGGGTTATAAATACAGAATAATTGCTACGGGCTAGGAATATAGACAAATGATCACTCATGGAGTTTTCAGTTTGTAAGACTTAACTCCGTTTTTTTTAATTTAAAAAAGTTTGCTTACGTGTTTTTTTGTTTTTTTCTCGGAACTATATAAACATAGACCGCTAAGCACGTTAAACAAGTACTTGGAGGAGATAAATGACGCTATGAATCTTCTTGAAGACGAAGTTCTCACACATACAACGGACGTTTACGAGAGTACATCTAAGTGGAGGTAAATTAACTTCTAATATCATGCCAAGTAAAGTGTTTGTTTAATCAGAATCTATACTATATTTTATCTGTAAAAACGATTCAATGTTTTGCTCGCTGTAGAGGATTCATTTTTTGTACTTTCATTGATAAATAATTGTATTCGCCAATGTGATTTGGTCCCCTCATATGGATTCCCTCAGTGTTAGCAACACACGTTTCATCTAAACGAGATTTAATATTTCCCAACACTTCGATTAATTTATTTATCTATTCCACTGACATACAAAACTATGCTTTTATGGAAAGTTGAGAAGCCATAATCGGAACCACTTTTAATTGTCCATTACAAATAAATATTGGAATTTGCCCATTTAAAGCCCGCCGCTTCAGTAGAATGTATTTACATTAAAAGGTGTAAAATATTAATGACTAAGGTGTGGCTGTTGGTTTCAGCATTCTTTTGGTCGTTTCATTGCTTAAGTGCTGCACTGCTATTTTGTGTTACTTTAGTATTCAAATCAGTCGTAACTAAATCCATTGCCACGTTTTTTTCCTAAAGCACACCCACTGTATCATTTCCCTTCCTTCAAAAGACGGCCTTGTTACTCTGCTCAACAGATCAAGTGCCACAACGCAAAGTCTATCAGAAATGTTGTTGAAAACAATGTTGTACTCCGAGATTACTTTCACATGATAAAAATTGTCATTGACAGCGTTTAGCACAATTAACTCCACCATGATGAAGTCCGCGGTACTTATGCGGGAGCTTGTAAGTGGTCAAGCATGCTTGTCTCTGGTTGGCGCACACATCCTGTGTTAGCTTTTGTAGGCGCTCCTAAATATCTGATAATGTGTGGGGACTTTTGCGGCCCCAGGTTTTCTGTTTTTCCTGGCAAACTTCTCAATTCAATTGGATATTGTTGCTGGAGCAAAGCCTGTAGTTTTAAATACCGTAAACCACTGGGCTCGCTCGCAATATTTAATTTATCTCTTCAGTAAACAAGGGTCTCGTGGCACCACCACAGCAGAATCTCTTTCATCGTTCGGTACACTCATTTAACTATCGTGTTAGTTCGAGAGCGGTAAGTCGGAACTAGGGAATGCTTCGTTTCAAGGTTTTTGCACCACTGATTAAATTTCCTTAATTCTAATAATGCAGCATTTTCAGTAACGACATCCTGTGGTGCATTAAATATACTGAGCAAACAATTTTTAAGCATCTTATAATTTTGTCTTTTGTGAGAACGTAGACCGCCCTTCTATTCGCAAAACGTATCGAACAAACCGTCGGTATGCAAAAATTCATTTTGTATTGTGGCATCGCAAGTACTAGGAGTGACCTTTTTTCGTGTCTTTGATTTAAAAAACTGGCGCGTAGTGTAATTTTGACTTTATCTGTGAATCTTTTTTAACATGCATAGCCAATACAACTACGCGGTAAAGTTTGGACAGGGCGCTCAGCGCCGAGATGCCCCTGCGTTTAATGCCAACATTCGATTATTTATGTTCGTATGTGCCCCAGCGAAAACCATTATACCGTATGCCATTCATCAGTAGTCTATTTTGCATGTTCAAGGTCTAACATGATTTAGATGCCGGGTTGATGTTGTGTAACTGCATGACAACTTCTTGACATCTGGTACCAGTGCCTTGTTCCTCGGAGACCTTGATATTTTGCGATAACCAAACAGCAGAAATTCTGTTGAGTATATCATCTGCTCGAGGGTGAAACGTCACATCGTATTCCACGGGTTCTTCAATATCATAATGTACTAGTTTCTTTTAAATATATAGTTTCCATCGACATAACGTTCATTTCTATCTTTTTAGGCGATGAAAAATATCCAAACTTCTGTACGGTTCAATGTGATGCTAGTAGTTCTTTTCGGATACGGTGCAATTTTTCTCTTTCGTGAAAATACGACTTAGTTATTTTTTGTACTGCTCCTGTCTGTCACAATTTGCGTACTTCCTACTGGGGAAGTAAAAATAGTGGCTTTTAGCCATTGCTTCTTACATTTGACGAACGCTGATTGGGACTTTCTCATACATCGATATTGTATTTTAGCATTTGTTAGCTTTAACACTGGATGTTTAGTGACCGTAAGGTATGGTCTATAGAAATACGGCATTCCAATAGATCGTCGCAATTCTTTTCTATTTGTGGAAAACTGGTACTCTTTGATGGGCTATACCAAACAATCTTTACCTTTTAATTATCCTAATGTAATCGCTATTCTCAATTGTTGTCCTGCAGTTGCCAATCATACTGAAGTTGTTTTTCAATCAGCGAGGTATGGGTCGCATCTACTTCTATCGATGCTAGTTTTTGGCCGTATTGCAACCGCATCATAGCCACTTGGTGCCGCCGATCGGCATGGACCTACTGTATATGATACCAAGATTTTACATAGTAAATTTCGCATCTTCATACTGTCGACCTTGGTGTGATATCCTTCATTGACAAGTTTTATGCAGCTTAGACGCACTTCCAGACCACCAGCGTGCCTAACAGAGCACCATATATGGTTGAGCCAAGCCGGTTGCAAACCCGGCAAAAAATCCATAAACCGCACATTCGCCGCTTGATTAATGTCGTGATATCCAGGGGAGGCTCTTTCGGCAGTGGTTTGCGTCTGTATAATTCAGAAAACAATTCCTGGGATCTGGTACAGAATTTGTCCGGTACATTCTTCCGGAAATACCAATTGAACTGTTAAATAACATTCTACTACTTCTTAAATGGCGACGTGTAAAATTGGTGTTTTTAACGAGAAATCCTGTGCTCGCACACGGACTTCAAATCTGTTGAACCAAAACTGTGACTTTCATTATTCAATGGTGCAAGAATGGGCGTAAATTTAGATGAAAGTCAGAAATGACTGGTCAATTCGGATGTAAAGACTGGCAAACGTTTGTTTACTACCAACAGGCTAATTTTCATTTGGTTCTTTGCGCGAATTTCTATATTATTAACATTAATTAATTCATCTAGATGCAAATCCATATTTTTTAATCTTCGGTCAAGCGATTCAGTTTTACTGCTTACATATGAACCAGTTCATTCAAAGTTTATTAATTTGTATTCTGTTTGGGGGGGATTTTTTTAATAAAGTACAATTATGTGTAGGAGTTTACTCGTATAAAACACGTCCTTGCCTAAATTTTCGATTGCATTTCAACAGGCCTAAATAATAAATTTGGTGTGCTCTCGGCCTGAATGATAGCCACCGCTCCAAATGCTTTATTCTTCATATTTAAACTTTATTCTTCAGATCAATTTTAACACTTCCGCCGATCTGAACAATTCGGCACCTCTGTTTTAACTAAATAATAATAAAGAAATATCCGTAAAATTATTATACATATACGAAGTCTTTTATATAAAATATGAAGCACGCACCTTAAACCTTCACAAATGCAACAGCAATAAATTTCACTCGACAGCCAACGAGTCGAACAAACCAGCCACACCATTCTTGTAATCAGGCGAGCCCGACCACCCATTACAGCAAAACATAAAAATTTCATTCGGATGTATTCCAAACTGAGTAAAAGCAGATGCGCAAGTGGCATCACTATCATCATTAGCGGTGATTGAATTTTCATGACGGTATGAGAAATTAATTTTGCAATCTGCACACCCTGCGCTGTTTCCAGGGGGACAAATAAATCACGAACAATGCTATATAAAAGACCACCATCGTGGAGCAAATATTCGTACACGCATTAGCCAAATAAAGCGAAAGCCCAGGCAAGCATCAATCCAATAATAAAAGAATAAATAGATTTCAATCATCGCTTTGTAATACAATAATGCTGACTCCTACACGCACACAAACACATCATCAACTAGAGAAAGAAATAAAGAATTTATATATTTGCCAGTGTAAGCTAAGAAGATTGGGAATGCTAGTTGGAACTTTTGGTCGGAAGTGATGCAACAATTGAATAAAAGGCTAACCATAAACATAAGTCAGTATAAACCTGAAAATTGTGTGTTGTATACTTCATAAATAATGCATTTCTTAGTGTCCTGGGCTCAAATAAGGACGGTTCGTGTCTACTGAATGAATTACCTTTGATACCTTAGGCAATGCATAGTTTATACCGGAAAATATATTGATAATAAATTCTTCCATAAAACTTCAATTCAAATAAATTATTATTACTTGCACCTGTTTGACTAAGGAGTGCTAACGAACCACGATATATCTGTTCGTTAAAATAACTGGTGTGAATGTTAGCGTGTCAATTCAATACCATAATCGAAGAATCAGCGAATTTTAAAGCTCGTTTGATTAGTCGGTTTGTGCGAATACTGAGGGAATACGCACAATGGGCCTAACTCAGTCGGGCAAATACTATAATGGCGACCGTGCCCAGTTGATGGCACACCATCCTTTGTTACCGTCTTCATCCGGATCGACTAATATCTTCTTGCTGTGACCAGAATTTAAGCATATAATTTCAAAGACTGCCTTTTTGGTAGCACAGATTTCTCAAGGCCGTTAACTATTTTTCGAGTACAATTTCACCAAGAAGACGCAACTAAGATATTAAAATGAACAGATTCTTCGCAATCAATTTACTTTGTATGGAAGCGTATTTACTTAGACAACCTCAAAACACAGCAATACAACAGTCATCAGTAATTAAGGTATCACTGGCATGAAACCATCAAAAAAACAAACAAAATTATAAGTCATATGAGTGAAAAAATTAATTAATACATTAGGTACTCAAATTATTAAGCGAGTGCATATCGCGCAGGGTATCCAACATGGAATTATGATGCGCACGTGGACCCTATCCTGACAGACAAGCGGGCTCCATACTACATAATTTGAACGTGGCCGACTTTGCTATGCCAAAATCTGTTCTCCTTGGTTACGCCAATCTGGTGCTAGATGAGAGAATAATGCTCCTACCTATAAATCGTATAGAAATGCTGCTCAATAAATGCATTACAAATGCTTGTTTCACTTTTAATAGGCAATATTTCATGCAAATCAACCAAGTGGTGATGGACAATCAGTTAGGCAGTCGAATAGCTCTTAACGCGAAGACTGAAACCAAAATTTTCTAAAATACTAGTTGATAAGCGAAATCAGGTTACTGCAGATAGTTTCATCTCTGATTCTGCCTTATTTCCTTGTCTTTCCTCTTCTCAATCTATCAATAATGCTCTTTTAGATGCTATGAATATGGTGGGTGTTGATCACATCACTGAGCCCAATATCGGATTGCCAAATATCGAAAATACCTCAAGAAGACTACCATTCATTAAACTATGATTATGTTTTAAAGTCGGTGCATTTAATTTGCGAATTTTAAAACAATCTGTACAAGAAGAAGCTCTTGCGCGTAAGTTGGATAAATTAGAAACCAATGTATGTTGCGTATCTGAAACCGGAATTTAGGATCCTACGTGCATTACACAACTGGGTGCACCATTCTTGTCTATGCATTATTGGCTTCGAACCTCTGTTTCCACAGAGTTTCTCAAGCCGGCGTTATTTTTCTTAGCAATCGAGCTGAATCATACTTAACTAAATGCATCCCTGTTAATAGTCACGTTTAAATACAACTACTAAAATCAGTGGCAGTAACCTTAGTCAATGTATCCTTTGCGTTCTATTTGCATATGCTCCCATCGATTGCAGCACAGACAAAAGCAAGGACGCTTTTTACTCTGACCTGAGCTCTTTTCTAAATAGAGCAAGAAGTTGAGGGATAGTTTTGGCTATGAGTGCCATGAATGCTCTTGTTGGGCGCTTAAGTAACGCAGAATTTCATTTAAGCTCGACGCGTTACGGTAATAGTGAGCGACTGGGATAGCTGCACGTAAAATAGATCAACGTGGACTAAGACATTGCACCACATGACGTCTTCCAGCTCCCAGACAACAGTAGACTTAAAAGTATAAGATAAATATTCGTTATAGAAGGCGTGATTGCATTGAGGATTTTAGTTCATTTTGGAACACATGTCGACTCGAACCATGCACTTGTTCGTTGTAGATTTTCATTGAAGTTTTCCAGATAAATAATAATAAGCCTGAAATAGATGCAAGAGAACTCGAATAACCTTCCATCTGACAAAAATATGAAGATATTCTAAAGTCGAAGCTTACCGATCTTGATGGCAAAAATTCCAATTTCTATTGGACTTAAATTAGTTCTAATATGTACAATGCGGGTATAACTGTATGTGGCCCCGTATAAATAATAATTTGATCTCTCTCAAATATTCGGAGATTTTCAAAACAAGGTGCCAAATTCAACCTGGCTCAGCTAATAATAATAATATCCTGCGCAATATAAGACACCAAATTAAGCGTAGTTTAAAAGTCGATCTCGAATTCTTGTGAACCAGAAAAACTGAGTTAATGGAAGAAGCCGTCGCGTGTGCCAATATTCGCTGTGTGCTCCCACTTATTCTTGCAACTGGCCCAAAAAAATTAAAAGTTAGCGAACCTAGAAATGATAGTAACAATCATCTAATACCCGATTAAATACGTCTTTTTGATAGGTTACACGACCACTTCAAAGGTAAATTTTCATGGACATCTGCGTCAGTTTTGATTCCCGAAAACATGCATGTATCAAAAGTATGGAATGTTAATCTCGAAAAACCGTCAGTTAGAAATACGGAATGCGATCCTTTATCTTAAACGTCGCAGACTCAGGCCCTGATGATTTTCAACAATCATTACTATCTTCAAAAAAAACAATCGTAATTCGTAAGGTAACCATCGTCGTATAATCTTGACGTCAGTCGTGTCTAGGTTATTTTCTTCGATTATCCTACGTCGTATTAGCGCTCCACGTGAATCACACACTTAAGAAGAACATGCCAGATTCTGCTACGAACGAGGTTGTATAGATAATTTTACGTTAAAGCAAGTTCTTCAATAACGAAATTTATATCACCGTCCCACAATAGCCATCTTTCTATTTTTCAATTGTGCATTCGACTCGGTGAATCGAAATTTTTTATTCAATATCCTGTCAAAAAGTGTTGTGTCCACAAATTTTTTAAATATTTTACGCGCGCTCTACACAAATATGTCTATTTGTTTTAATGTCAAGAACGAACTAACGCTCAAATTCACAACCAGCAGCTGTGTTCTGCAAGGCTTTTCACTTCACAATTTTTGATTAATTTTGTAATCGATGCTATTCTGAACATTACTTTTCCATACGTTCATGATGTAGGTGTTGAAGATCTCCCAGGCGGTAAAATACTTGGTCTTGACTTTGCGGACGATAATGTTCTTTTATTCGACAATTGAGATTCTTCTCAGGCTACCTTGAATAGAAATTCACACCATTTAAACATGAGACACTTAATACAATTAAACGAACATTGGTTGAGACACTTTTACAGGATCACCCACCATTCGTGCGAACTCTGCGACAGGATAGTGAAAATCTAGACATAATCGACAGGTTAACATACATTTA
Organism: Eudiplozoon nipponicum; assembly: GCA_029291075.1. NCBI lineage: Eukaryota > Metazoa > Platyhelminthes > Monogenea > Mazocraeidea > Diplozoidae > Eudiplozoon > Eudiplozoon nipponicum. Next base: position 8,915 of record JAQBSW010005653.1, read on the forward strand.
GAGCTCTATCAATAAATCAGGCTAATATGTTTGACGTGTTAAGTATTAGAATCGCGAAAGTTAAAGTATCTTTCTCGTACCTTCGTCATTAATGACAAAACGCGAGTATTTCACTCTGCCTTAAAGGTCGTGTTTATAATGCGTCTGTACACTCAGTTTTATTATAGGATATTAATACTTGGTCCCTTAGACTTGATGATTTTAGATGCTTATAGACATACGACCATCGTTGTTTGAGAAGCATAACAAATTTTGTACATAACCAATTAATAACCAACGTTGACAGCCATCAGCTTCGTTGGCTCATTCACGCTTTGCGTATGCCCTCAATTTCATTACCAAATTGGCATAAGAAACAAGGTGGGCAGATTCGGACGTGACAGAAGCAGTTAAAGTTATTTACATAAAAATTAGGTAGTATAGGACCCACTCGTCTGCCAGGATGGGGTCCTCGTGCGCATCACAGTTCTTGGTTAGAAACCCTTAACGATATGGCATCGAATCGAGCTCAGTGGCAATCTTGTTGCAGATGTCTAGTAGAATCATCTTCGTAACTTTCTTTTCTTAGTAGGGCAAAGTTAGCTGCTAGATTTGGTTTGTTTATGACGTGATACAATGAAATCCTCAAGGAAGCTGTATTGCTGATGTCGCTTTGCCCGTATGATAACTTAGCCATAATGGTGTCGTGGGGAGGTTTGGTTTGCCCCATTTCTATGAGTTACCCTGATAAATGTTGCTCATACTAACTAGGTGTTCCTTCTCTCTTTCTCTCTCGTAAATCTAAGGATCTCTCTCTCTATATCTATCTATCTCTCTCTTTGTCTTATTCATACAAATTTTCTTGTTTTCTTGACTATTTTTATGATTATATGGAAGTGAAGCATTAGCTACTATTGGCGTTTGTATTTCTGTGCCTAATGTTGATGATGACTTTCAAATGATAAACTATACAATCTAGGCAAGCGTTTTCCAACGTTAGTTATGAGCATCTATTATTAATAGCGTGTGCAGTACACGCCGGGCATGTTAGATTTCAGTAATTATATAAGGAATTAAACATTTCTCTGAAGGCTTAATATTTTCTATTTGATTGGCATATTGTTACCTATTTAAAAGTAGGCTTTATAAATATTTAAACGGTACATCTTACTTCTTTTTTCCTCAGTTCCCTAATTAGTTTATTCCGTCTGTTTGATCATCTTTCTCTATACTTCGAATCATGCACTCTTAGGCCTCTTAGACTCATCGATTTGAATGTAGCCATATATCAAATCAAATTTAAGAAAATACTAGAATAAGATATTTCAAGCTACATGCCTTTGAGTTCGACATCGAATAACAATACTTCTCCACCTTTCAACTTATTTATTTAATTTGTCAGTCTCAGGAATTTATCAACTTTATCCTCACTATTACTCCATATTATGAATCCATCATCGAGGTCGAATAAAAATTGGACAATTTTAACAGTACCTTGTCTAGGTAAGGCATATAGATATGCACAGAAGGATGCGATATCGTTTGTCCTTCCAGACTACTTTGAATAATTTTCGCTTAAAGATATCATCACGGATTTTCAAGCATGCTGAGGAAGTACATAGGTTATCTAAAGTCATTCTGCTGTCTCGGACTGAATTTGGCTATTCAAACGTGCATTTTGAGACAAAAATCTAAACTATCCCTCTTATTTATACCCTGGGGTTTTTATTGCTTATCTTGTAAATTAAATTTATTTAATAGTTAAGCGCTTTAAAAGTTATTTAATATTGATAGGACAAGTGTTTTAAATAAATAGTAAAGGACACATCTCTGAACACATTGCTTTAACTCGTTAGCTATTTGGCTATAAATTTATTATAATCTAGACGCGAATTGCTAATATGGCATTATGAGTATTAGAGAACGCCACGCCAAGATATCGGGCATCTGTAAGTTCCATGCAGCATGTATTCTGCCGCACTACAGCTAACCGGATTCATTTTTAAAGTTTGAGGTCTTTGTTAGTGGGACTGGTTTATAACAAATATCTAAGTGTTTTTTATTCGCAATTAATGAAGCCTGTCAATTTCACATAAATACAGATTTATTTAATGCTGAATATTCACTCTTGTACCTATTTTAAAACTCACTATCTATCAGTTCATGTAGTACTAAATTGCAGAAATGATTGACATTTAAAATTAGTCTAATCTCATTAAAACGAGAAAATTTCCTTCGTTTTTACTTTGCAGGCAAAGTAAGCCTTTATGGTGATGGTATTTCTACAATTCTACCGAAGTACAGCAATCCCCTTTCTACTTCAGTGTGCAATGATACTGTGTATTTAGGAATTCTACTTGTATTTCCGTTCTCCGTATAGCTGGCAGAAAGATTTCCTCTAATACGTCTGTATTTCCATCTTAATTTAATCATGAATTGATGTCTCGAACATCTAAAATTTGACACAACCCGGTTTATTCATTGACGTTGTTTTATTTTAAGTGCTAAATTTCGACATTTTGTTACTAGCGTTGCATCAATTTGTAGACAACCGAAGAAGAAGGGGGTTTGTTTCCTCATTTTGTTTTTATTTCTTATCCAGGTGTTTAAAGCCGTTTTTCTGTTATATTTTGCTGCTTATATCCCATCGCTTCTGTTTACCATATAATCTGGTACTATAATGGCCAAAACTAATTTATTAATTCTTTAAATCAAGTTTGCGAGCTTGAAGTAATCACCAATCCCATTGAACTTAACCAGTCCTTGAACAACAAAACTACCGCCAGTTTTATTATGTTGATCGAATAATGGTTAAATACAATTGGATTGATGTTTACTTCAAGCTTGCAAACTTGATTTAAAGAATTGTTACCACCACCCGCACAATCAATTATTGTTGAATTGTATTATTTTATCAATGTCTATTATATTACCTAATCAGCTTCTGGTTTCATTCACCATACTTTGAAAAATATCCTTTTTCACTATCTCATTGCGTGCCAAATTCATCTAGTTATCTTACGCATTTTAACGTTGTAGATTCTAGAATACAAGTTATAGATTCTAGAACATGTATATTACACACAAGCGTCTAGGGAATTCAATAATCCAATATTGCCGACTATTTGATGATATTTTGGTTCGTACTTGCCTTATTTATATCTGCAATAATACATTTGGCTAAACATACTTCGCATTCACGCCACACGTATGCAGCTAAAATTCCATCCAAGGTAGCATATTAAACATTATTTTACGATATATAAAAGATTATGAGATATGAATTTTATTTTTTTAAACTAAGTTCTCGTTCTGCAACGCTGACTTGGTCAACCGCACTAAAAATGCCACATTTTACATATAATAAACCATAAAATTGACAGTACTGTTTTAACACATTCATTCACAACGATATATTTATATTTCTCCAATTTGGTATCCAGGACTAAAATTTATTTTATGTACTATCTCTGTGAGTAGCTTGTTATTTTAGTTGCCTCCAAGGTAATCTACACGTTGTATCAGGTAGCGAAGGCAATTTATCCAATAAACCAGTTTCGTTCTTATTGGGACGGAATTCGAACCGCGGCACATTTTATTCGAAGTCAGACTATCTACTGCATCACCGGTGCCACACGTAGTTTGAAGTCTTACTCCAACCAACTTCAAGCGTTATGTAAGACGAGTTGTAACTAGGCACCACGTATTTGTCAATATACTGCAGACATTGTCATATATATGAAAATAATGACTCTACTTATTGCAGTATTTAGTTTATACCGACAATAAAGTTTAACGAGAACACACCATATATTTTTAAAAATTAAAAAAACAATTGATGTCCAAAATAAAATAAAATAGACTTTTCTTTATGATTATACTGATATAAATAAACTAACATCGGCAGTAACAATTACTTTAATCATTGTTGCGATCTTGATATAAACAATTGACCCATTAAGTACATACATTTATCAGTATAAATTAAGAATTGTACAGTTTAGAAAAGGCAATTCATCCAGGAGACCGTTTTTGTCTTTATTGGGAACAAATCAATTACTGGTCTTCGAGCCCTGTCCGCAGTAAATTCTGGATAGTACGTGATAATTTCCAAAATGAACGAAACCGATCTACTGGATGAATCGCCTATAATACACTATATAACAAGTGAGAAACTTCAAATTTGGTAATTTTCAGATAACGGTCTCTTAACAAGTGTGTTACTATAAATGTAAATAACCAATATAAATATAATGTAAATACTTGCGTCAGATTTTAATTAATATACATATGTATATAGCCTACACATACTGCATGATTAATATGAAATCAAGCTTTAAATAATGGCTGTGGAATGGACAAAGCATACCATTCCAGAATATATTATCTGTTAGAAATTACCATCTACACAAAATCGATGTGAGGTATTCTAATATGTTTAGACAATAACAACATTATGACAAATGTACTAATAAAATAACAATACAATATTAAAATTGATCGAAAATAAAATTCCTATAGGCTAGTCCAAATCTAAAACTTTTAATATTTGCGATAATAATTCGTGGTCGTCGTTTCCTATTAGTTTGTACTACCTTACCATTTGGACCACGGCATGCATTATACCAGGTGTGTTGTCATGTGCAGTCAACATCTCCATGAGTAAAATTTTAAGCAATCGTAATTACGAATAAGAAAGAGTAAATTATGTCAGTAAAAACTATCCCGAGGTTGGTATTTAAGCATATATTAAGATACATAAATACCAATGCATTCCCTCTTGAATGTGCGTCGAAATATCCCCGCGGATCACTTAGTGGTGTAAATGTATGTGAGATTTTATTTTACTGGATGCTGAGTTTAGGAACTTGCATGTTGTAAAAAATGTCATCAATTGGTAATAAATCAGTTAAAGAAATCAAATTTATTTATTGGTAATAACGAGAATGTAAGCTTGAAAAACAAAAATGTGGTCGTACAACAATTGTGTACCGTAAACTAGTTGTTTCTGTAACAATTCAAAATATTTCGCTGACATTTGTAAATTAATTTAAATTAAACACACAGGGCCAATGAGAGCGCACGATCCATAAACCAATTGCGTGCAACCTTAAATCATTTTAGGCGCAATGCATTTCCTACGCAACACACTAACTTTTTCGCTATCTGCAATTGCTGTCGCGTTTCAGTTACATTGACTATCTACGCCTCATGTCGTGTGTCCACCCACGCTATATTTAAAATTCAGCTAGCCGTCAGTCACGCCAATCTTCTTGCGGCTGTGAATCCAAACACAAATAATCAGTGAATCTATTAATCCCAATATAACGTTCCCGCTTGTGTGCCGTGCAACGTTGCTAAGTGAACAGTATAAGCAGTAAATTCGGTGGCACTTACTAAGGCCTAAGAGGAATTAAACCACAAATACCGTGACTTTTAGCACCAAAACTTCTAGACACTTACTGTCTATCTTTCTAGTGAGCTAGTGATCCTCTTGGTAAATACACGCGAATCCGTAGAACTGACGGTTCAGAATGTGTCAATTGCTGTTCAAAGACCTTGACTACTCTTGCTGATGACCTGTGGCAATTCCAAAATGGCTAGCGCAAGTAGAAGCACTATTAATAAATTGATTTGTTACCGTCGTTTGGAAACGCAGTAACAAGACTGGCGGCTGAGTTTGCGACACAGCGTGGATAAACGCAAAACAACAGGCTTAAATAGCCAGTGCAATAAAGTCAACAGCAATACATGTGTGCTGCGGTGGGATTGCATTGCGCTTATATAGATCCACAGTCGCACATAATTCCTTTATGGAGTGCGAGTTCTCCCATTTCAAAACAACCAAATATGTACATTTCTAAACACGTTTGGCCGTTGAATAAAATTTTGCGTATAAAATGTAGTTCAAATTTACAACCAGACATTTTTGTTAACTATTCTTATTTATCTTTTAACAGGGAGGAAAACGCGATGGAATTCCTCAACGGCGTATAGGTATCAGAATGCTTGACATTTTCCAACATCGTCTTTCTGAAATATCTTTAACAACCAGTCATTATTATATGGTAACTTATTTTAATTTTTTCATCGTATGTCTATGGCGTAGATAATATTTTATCGAGAAACAGAACAATATTGACGGACACAATTTCACAAAAGATGTTAACCTATATTTTTTCCATTCAAACTAAACTAAGAATTTTTCTTTTTTTGATGCCGCGCAGTTGTTTTGCGCAATGTGATATAACCAATAACATTTTTCGCAAATAAATATAGCCTCCATTTATTTACATTTATATTTTTGTTTTTCTAAATGGTTGTGTTTTATTAATTTGTAAATTATAAACCAATAAACCTAGGTCGAAATATAGTCCATAAGCATGATTTGAATAGGTTACCAAAATCGACATAATTGATGATTGCTTAAATAAAATCATGACTCCAATTTTTACTAACAGGGCACCTTTTCTTTTGTTCAGCTCATCATTATGTTGTGGGCCCAAGTACACAGCTCTTGGTGACCATTTGCTGAAAAATGACCAAGTCACCTATTTCGACCGCGTCAGCCCAATAACGTACGTAATTTTATGAATGCTCGTACTGTAGGATTACAAAGAAGCGATGACTAGCAAATGGTTAATCAAAATGTAAGAGACGCATTTTGTTATATATCACCAATCCTATAGACTTCGGTTCTGTATACGAAGACTGCTTATACATAGCGTGTAAGCGAGGAGTACTCAAATCGATCGCTTGTTTGTGCATTATCGAGAAAGAAATTATATACATCAGTTCACATCTCTTCAATGCATGACGGAACAGCGGAAAAAAGGCTCAGAAGATCTATAAGTAATTTTACAATTTTTACAAGTTAGATTTATTTTAAAATAACAAAAGTAAATTGCTGTTAGCATCCTCCATCTGTGAACTTTACACTTTTCGCCGATTATCGACGAACATTGTCGAAAAATTCTCGAACTTCAGCAGCAGTAATAACCTTTTTAAAAATTTATAAAAGTACACAGTCAATATGAAATGTAACGAAAAAGTGAAATTTGGCACATTATATGCATAAACGTGGTTCCCTACCGCTACTATTATACAAAACCAACAAACAGCCGCAGCTTCAAAACCAATGGGTTGATTGAATTCTGATAGGTAGTCTACCAAAAAAATGTATACACAATGTATGCAATCTAGAACTATCTCAATCACATCACAGGCTTACAATATACTCGTTGGTTGAATGATTTGTGCTTTCATAATTTCATGTTCTACACGGTAGGCGCTAAGAAACTGTTAGTTTCTCTTAAAAGATAGTTTATTTTAGAGGCTAGACGGACAGCCTTGTGCTAAATTACTGTTTATTATCATAAAGCACGGCAATAAAAAACTTCCACACAACCAAAAAAATTTTTGAATAATAAACCAAACAATTATAATTAGAAGTAATAACTGTGAGGGATTGGTGTTTACTACAAGCTCGAAAAAGTTATTTAAGGAATTTATAAGATAGGATTGAAATTCGTATTTCAAACTCTCGCAGTTGTTCGACATTAGCATCCCACACTGTTGATAAAGGCATATTTTCAGATACCAAAGTAAATTGAACTTTGAAATGTTCGGTCCACCTATCAAGACAACACATTTTATTGGCAATTAACTTTTAGTTTGAATAATTTATTTTTTCGCTAAATTTTACTTTTCTCGGACCAGTCTCGCGAATAAGCTGGTACACAGAAGCCGCTACTTCATGAGAACGCTTCTTCGATTTCTTCGATCCTTCCGGTTCTAAATATTCAAAGTCAACTTATAGGCCGTAAATAAGTTGACGTCTTGCGAGTATTAGTATAGGCCGCGCTAGCAGCAAGTTGGCTGCAAAATAATCTATAATGTCAAACGCAGTAGTATCTGCCTTGTACACGGTAGAATTTATCCTCGACCAAAATTATAGTTTTCACCACTAAAACCAGTTAGCTTTGATTGTAGAATATTTCCGTAGCAAAGACAGCAGTTCGAGTTCGTTTTATCTATTTGAGGTTTATTCTTATTTAGTTTGCCAGAGTGGACATCAACAAAGGAATAAATGCATGCTGCGAGTCGACACGTATTCCAAAATGACCGAAATCCTAGATACAGACATGCCATCTATAACTAATTGCTATCGTCTTTTTCCGGGAGTTGGAGGACGCCATGTGGTGCAACACCTTACGGTTCGTATGCAATTCGTACTACTTGAATATAACCCATATTTCGGGCTGTTATCCAGCAGTCATTCAACGTTATCGTTGCGCATCGAGCCTAATGGGCCACATAAGCACATAACTTGAGCATTCATGCTCTATTTGATAAAGGTCTACGATCATAATAAAGTGTTTCCTTTCGTCTGTGTAGCAATCGATGGAAGCAAATGCAGATACAACAAAAAGACAACGCTGACAAGAGCTTTATATATATATATATATATATATATATATATATATATATATATATATATATATATATCGATGACTAACTTATCCACCGCACATGCAAGAGCTTCTCTCTGTCCAATTTATTTCAACTTTCGCGCATTAAATTCGCACGAATTAAAGCCTAACCAAGGTTTAATGAATATTAGTTAGTTAGATATTGGGCAAACCAATATTGGACTTGGTGATAAGATCAACATCCATCATGCCAATAGCATTTAAAAGAATGCTACAGTTAAATTTAGAAGGAAAAGAGAAGAGTTATAATAGGATATGGTGTACGCAGTAGCCTGAGTTCCCTTATCCATCCTGCGTGACTTAGCACATAAGGAAACTTTTTATCATGCGCGACGGTCGATACAGTTTGGATTAATTACTCCTATTTTTCAGTGAAGAACACTAGATCGCCCATATCCAATGTGGATGGGTTTTTATTTAGTTTTCCTTTTCGATAATCTTCTAACGAGGTCTGATAAGCACTATCTGCCCATTGGCCAGTTTCCTTCAAAGGCCGCAACATGCCATTTCCGTCTGACACGCTATTTATAATTTCTCTACTAACAACTTAATGTGATATTGCTTAGTAAAATCGAACGCGATGCTTCACATGAAACGAGATTATGTATGTATCCAAATAGATACTGTCAAAGTTCATGCTAGCATTAAAGAGCTGACTAGCTACTTCCCGTCTATCGTCAGTCCCAAAATGTCTAGATACAGCTCACAAAACTAGGAATTTCATGAATATTTGGAAGTGAATCACCCTTTTATTATTCTGGTTTAAGACAGTGTAGTATGATTCTCGTGGATCACAAGCTCCCTAATCAAAGCCGAAATTGAGGTCGGCGGCGAATGTCTTAACGTCACTTCATTGATGATTTGCTGACATCAGAATGAGAAGACGAAGGCAAGACTACATCGAAAATATCCACCCGATACTTTCTAAACTAAACAAGTAAAACATGTATACTCCATCATCAATTTAAAATTCAAAATTATATCAATCTTCGCCTTGCAAGAAGTAGTTAACATACAAAGACTTGAAAATCTTGGTAACATTGTGATGATCAACTTTGGACTAGCAGCAGCTTTCTATGGATAGATATGTAAACTTAGCTGTAACAGCCCAAAGCACACAATTCAAGGAAATTATTGAAGAAGAACTCCCATCTGCCACTGTTTGTGGAATATTCAATGTCTTTGTTTTGCTGTAACCGTTAAAAAGCGAAATTAACAAGTTGACATTAAAACCCAGCCATGTTTTGGCAATGCTTGATATTACTAATCGCAACTAATATGCCAAGCCCTATGGTGATATTTTTTACTGAGGCTGACTCCTTTTGGAGGATAAGCCGGCTCCATTGATATTTCATGGAGTTTCTTGGACAGGAAAGGTTAAATACGGTCTTGTTGGATCTACCCTACATAAAAATATTGGATGAAAACATAGTTTATTATTTGATTATCCTTGTCATCTCACGAAAGTTAATGCCATATGCAAATTGTATAAGTAATCGTAATATGTAATGGCAAACTTACATGTCCTTCATCGCGTTTAAGCGCCATAAATTCCGCCAAAGCTGATTTTAATTTGACGATACCTGAACATTTAAACAACAAAATGGGAGCGTTAGAAAGATAATTTTAGCACTTTTAAATTTGTTAGATTACAGTTACGTGGAGTACGAAATACTTCATACAGTAAAGCTTAAATTGATTATGAAATCGGCTATACAAATTAATTCAAAAGGAAATTTTTCCAGACATAACATTGACTTAATTAGCTGGTTCTTTACATAGTAAATTTATAAAATCAATGTGAGATTGAATTCGACTATTTGTCTACATTATACAACGCGGAAACAAATAAAATGCAGAGGTACAACCACAATCCACCCATTTCTAGTACATTAATGTACAAGTGTTTTATTAATGCGGGTAGTTTAGTCAGCATTGGCAATGTCCAAATTTCTTGCTTTGATGAACACCAAGATATCCGCCTAGTTGAGAAATAGAGTTTTACAACCAATGTATTCGCCTTTCACGAGAATTGTTTCCACATTGACTAGCAATATTTTAAATTAAAACCTTCCTGAATTCGCTTGTTTAGTATTCGGCCACTCCTACCCACGACGCGCCATTATCAGTTATTGTGCGTATATAAAGCAATACGAATGGGATTCTTTAACCGAACATAACTTTTGTATTAAGCATTGAGTTAAATGTCTTTATAATTGTTTTATAAATACTACTTGATAAAGTTATGCTCAAGCGTGTACGATATTTTCCATTTTATTTTAATCACTCAAAAATGGCTTGAATAAAACTATTTCGCGGTTAGATTCACACAGATTTTCCTCTATTCGAACGTTTATTGGTTAGAGAGCACCGAAACAGCGAATAATGGATAACAGTTGCTACTTGTCTAAACTACTTGTGGTGAGCGGACACTTGAAAAGGATTTAGGAATTTAAACAGCATTGTTTGTAACAAAACACTGGCGGGAACAGCCGTATTTCTAGACAACGAAGATCAGAATTCTGTCAAATGCATTTTCGCGCTTAACAATGATCTAAAACAATATTGTGAATAGTAGTTACCGGCCATTATTCCTGGGTTCAGTTGCCTCGGCGGTTCGACGAACAGGATGCATGTGGCTATTTAAGACGATTCAAGACAGTGCAATCAGTGTTCCTTCACTAGAATCGGTAGCGATTATACAACAGCTAGCGGCCAGATCGTGATAAGAAGCAACTAGTTACACATGTATTTCGTGCATTTGTGCAATATGCATATTTTTGACACCTTTTTAAACGAAATACACAAAGACCAACAACGGAAAAGATATATATCTAGGCAAACGGAACCACGGTTCTAGAACTAAGACTAGGCTAGATTCTCTTAACCGTTATATTTACGCAGTTTTTCCTATCAAAATAGCCATTTAGTCGAAGGATACAGTTGCCGATATCACGAAGTATGTGACCAAAAATGAATTTCTACCTCTTGGGCGAAAGCATACGTACATCATGACTTATTAGATAACCTGGCGAACATTATGGGCAAACGGCCTTCCGAAGCATTTCCAAAATCAATAAAATTGATCATACTTAACCAGATGAGACTGAATACAACGAAACGCACCACACAGTATGTTGGCGCATTGAAAATTACATTAAATAAACGAAATAGCAGCAGTTAAGATCTTTTTACAGTGACGCAGACCGAAAATATGCATAATTGAATTAGGTGGTGGGCTGATCTACACAGCGATTTGCCATCTTACCTAAAACAATTGCAGAAGGCTTGCCTTAAAATCTCGTCAGAGGCTGATCTGTCCTAGCGATTCTAGGCAGGTAAACTAGTCGATGAATAACAAACTCTAACTGTTTTTTTGGCTAACATTACAATAACAGACAGACCACCGCTCTTCATCCCTACTCCTGAAGACGACAAAAACAATATAAAAGGACCACTTTTGCAATGCAGTTCAGCAAACATGATTTTACAATTCTAAACGCTGAGATAAACAACAGAATTAGAGCGACCCGTAATATAGCAAAAAGAGGATAATCAATGAAGTAATTTAAATAGTCACAAAGTGTAGAACACGGCACATCTTTTAGAATAACTCGCCGAGCATAACACGTGGCGCTGATTTGAAAGCAGGCAAGTAATCCAGACAAGCAATGACAACTAATGATTTTTGTCTCCATTGGTCAATGAGGAAATTCTAATTCAATTATTCCTCAACTAAATTTCCTATTCATTAAGTCAACTCTACTACCTACTGACAGATGGCAATGTCTGTAAAATTTTAGCCAGTGTCACATTCGCAATACATCATCAATTGCAGGAACTATGAAGGATAATCACACGAATAGTCCGTTAAATTTTACCACGTTATATAATTCTTGATAGGTAAAGTAAGAATTCTATTGCTCAATTGTCTGATAATACAAATTAGCAACGTCTAGGTTAAATCAGTTCTGAAATCATAGCTAGTATACTATCATTTTCATTAATAATTATTGTCTTCACTAGTCAATTTCATAATAACAATAGTAATAATAATAATAAACTAATAGATAAATATACTTCTTTCTATTTTATGCTTCTGATAATTTATTTCTTAATTATTGGACATTTAGGCCAATTTTTTAACGCTTATTATCTCTATTAATTAATGTACCGCTTCGTCTTCGTCCATGATCGTAAACTTTTATTGAGTTTAAAATGCCTGTAATTCTGCAATAGCCATTCACAGCTTACGAGATTTTGTGTAGTTTCCTCTTAGCTAAAGAACATTTACATTGGTAGAAAAAATACAAGTATTCATATTTGACACTATACATGAATTGCGGTTTGATCCTAGCTATTCAGTTTTCTGTCGTGCTATGATGATCGTGGAAGGTCGAACTGTGCCAGTATGTGTGACTGACGGTATGTTTTCAATTCTATGTGAATGTTTCAATAAAATGGGATTTTTTATTATCTCAAGCTCGCAAATTATGTGTAGTAAAAATTAGCTATATAAAAAACAAGTTATGGGGTAAGTATAACCCAATGAAGAATAGGACACAATAAGTAAGAAATTAAACTGTTTTTTTACATTTCTGAAATTGGTAACAGAGCGTTTACGACAATGATGTTTAACGAATAGTACCATTACAGCTAACAATACAATGACAGTACTTATGTGAATGGATAAGATTATTAGATTTCCATTTTTGTAATTAGATCTAGGTACATGTTAATGGCCCGAGTGGTGAGGGGACACCACTTGTACCAAATTCCCAAGAAACTCCATGAAAATGGAGCCGGCTTATCCTCCAAAAGGAGTCAGCCGCAGTAAAGTAAAGTAAGTACATGTTAATGGCGACCTTCGTCGATTTTTACATAATAAATATTATCAGCGAATCATTCGTTAACGTCAGATCGGATCTACTATTTTTACTAAGATTAAAGATTATTATTTCTTTTTATATAAGATAAATCATTTTATAATTATTCCACCAATTTTTGAAGGTTCTAAAATAATGCCTGACATCAAGTAAAAGGCTGACTATCTCATGATAAGATGAATATTCAGAAATACCTTATTTGATTCCATAGACTGATTGTATTTTCCATCTCTATTTCAATATCCATGAATAAATAGTATCATCCCCGTTTTAATTCTGCCTCATTACTGCGAATTGAAAGTTGGAACACCAGGAAGTAAGACGCATGTTTACATTGAAATTTCTTAACATTCAATGTCAATTTGTATTATTACATGAAAAGCACGGCATATTTAATTCAGTTCATCAATCTCAGTCTCATATAGAGAATGTGGTTTTTAATATACAGTGGCGATGAATTATTGATTGAGTCTATATCAGAATTATAGTATATATATATATATATATATATATATATATATATATATATATATATATATATATATACCACGATAACTTGTATTATCATTCAGTCTGTTTTACTGCAGAAAATTTGGTTTTAGTTCGCAAAATATTCTTCATGAGCTAGTTGTTAAGACAGAAAAACAAATTGTGTAGATTTTTAAAATGAGAAAAATAAAAAAATAATTTAAATTTATTTAGTATACTAGTGTAATTTACAACAGATTAATTTCAATTCAGAACTTCAATAATAGTATAAAGCACCTTGAATAAAGGAAATAAACTCAGAGCAGATAATTTAAAATGAATAAAAAATCAACTCATTGCAAACACCATTAAAAATAGAAGTCTAGCTATTACATTCACGAAACTTAAATCAAAAAATATTTGAAACAGAATACGTTTACCAGAAGCGATGTCAACAGCCACTGGGCGTGGGAGCTCTTTAAGCAGTTGACGAAGAGCAGATGCTTCAGCTTCATCAAGTTGTTCTACCCGTTTTCTGCCAATAGCAAGGTAATGCGACATAGTGTCCTCGGCGTCCAAAAGGAAGCTAACGTCATCTCGTTTGTACATTGACTGGAAATATAAAATAAATACCCCAAACTTTAAACCTAGCCAAAAACTCTACTTATAGAGTACATGTGAATATAGTCCTATGCTCAAAATTATCAACGACAGTTGTGGGTCATGCTTATTTTAAAACTATGCACAAAATATACGTATTAAAATAGTTCAACCTGTGACAAATAACCTCAATTTTATTATTTTTACATACCTTACACGATTCGCACTCACAAAGGAACTTTCGCCAATCGGAATGAAAGAAAACACTATGACATGAACACTCAGCTCTAAAAATGGAAGAAAAAGTAATTTTTTCTGAAGGTTTGAAGTGGACGCCTAAGTATTCTGCAACTTTTTGAAGGTAGCATTCACCTTCAACAGCATCATCTTTTTTCGGAAATATCAAACATTTGGCACGTTTTGCTGCACAATGTTGATTATTTTCTGCTTCATTCTCTTTCTCTTGGCCATTGAGATCTGTCATATTGTCGAGTAAAGAATTGTACAACATTAAATACGGATGCCGTTCTATACAAGAAGAACAGATGAATTCTTCAAAATCAAGGGGAGCTTTTTCACCATCTTTTAAATCCATGTGCTATAAATAAAACACACCACAACTACCTCTTCATGGAACCAGTCTTCACACAAAATACACTGGTTCATTACTTCTTTTTCCTGAAAATAATTATACATTACACCTACCACGCGATCACCATCCGGATATGGTCTATTGCATTTACAATAAAGGCCTTCAAAATTATGGTTATAGATATTTTCAGGACTCTCAGCTTTTGGATCACCCTAACAATGAATAACTGTGTCCATACTTCATAAACAAGACATTTAACATTAGGGCCAAATTTTGCTGTTCCACATTCACATCTGTAATTACGTTTCGTATATAATTCCAAAACTTCATGGTCATGATGACAGGTGGAAGCACAAGCAAAACATATGGCAGCCGTCACATTGTGTTCTTCTTTACAAGTCTTACAAGAATACAAAGCTTGTCTTCTCATAAACCCTTGCTCATAGCTACACGTTTGTCTACTGTTAACGCCTCCCATGACAACAGCCTCGGCATCATCGGTAGCTTTAATGAAATCTCCAAGTTTAACTATTTCATCACTTTCCTCAGTATCCGACATAGCTTAAATGCCTTATAGCGTATTTAAAAAATTGATTGAGGTAAAAATGAGTCGTTTACTACCTACAGGATTATAACATAAAATTTCAAAACCCCACCTGAAAAATAAGAAATCTTAAATTTAAACATTGCGCGTAATCATAAAGGTAATTCACGAACTTGTAAACGCCCCGGCTTCAAGTAAATGCCGTACGACGTTACAAACTCGGTAAAGGTGCTCTGAATAGAGATTAATTACTGATAGGGGGCCCTTAAGAGGGCCTGGTAATGCATTCTCTTGAAGTCTTCAGAGTGTGAAGATGTCCTACAGCCTTGGGTGGACTCTGGTTTAGTTGTCGCTCCCGTGGTTGAACTGTAATCACGATGTGGATAACGTCCTGCAGGTTCTGCACTTAATTGGCTCGTCTCTCTGGGTATACCGCAACAAGTTGAGTCACGGATGTAGTTAGTTGTTGGTGAAACTATCAAATCACCAGCGTAGGTATTGACAGCCGACAGAACGCACACGCGTGAAGCAGGTAGAATGCAAATGCCACAACTGACTTGCATGGTAAATTGCCGTGCTTAAATAGCATGCCATGCCTACTTGCACACTATTGGTTAAACGGCAAGTTTCGCTTTTTTCTCATTGGTGCAACGTAAATAAAATTTAATTTAATTTACGCAATATGTCGGCCATTAATTTGTGTCGTTACAACACTTTCCTCTCTGAAAAAAAGGAAAAAAATTCCTCTCTGCGAGGCTAGATAAGAAATGCATGACAGAGTTCGAACCAAGTTAAGCAAAAATATGATGAACCATAAGTGCTGGGCTTAAATATGCTTGTTGGTTGCCTCAACAATGATATGATGCCAGGTAACCACTAGGAATCGCTACACAAATTGTTTAGCTCTAGTGGTCGGTCATAGCACGTGAGGCAAAATAGAGCAGTGTAAGTTTTTGGAGCCGCAGCGTGAAGATTTCGAGGTAAATCGCCTCTGAATTTGCCAGGTTTAAGTTAAAACCTAAGCAGGTTGGATCGTTGTCAATGTGTTTGTACTTACGACCAAAGGAGCTAGAGTGCTCAACGTTGTGGTCATGACATTTGTAGCGTGGTCTTTGTGCAATTGATAAAGTTGAGATATGCATTGAAAGTGGCCTGTATGCCATGATATGAAGCTGATCACTACTTAGTGTTGCTACACGAAAGCGTTAGCTCTAAGTAGCTGGTCATACCCAAAATATGCAGCGTAATGTCATGTGTGAGAAATACATTATAATGTAAAAATATATACATTAAAATCAAAGGTAACTGCATAAAAATATGTACACGAACATTGCCTCACGTAGATGGCATAATACCAAAGAACTGTTCAAAAATGCTATACAACTGTTAGCTAAGAAAAGTTGGTTATGCTAATGTGAGACAAATACGAAAAAATAACGAAAGGTTAAAAAAATTTTGATAGTTAATGTTAATGTTTAAAAAAATCTATTACGCGTTATACAAATCAGGATATTGAGATTGTGAGCAGACGGAGCCTGAGACGTGTGTATAAGGTTGAACGCTCTCAGGATCAGGCGGTTCGATAAACGGTTTCAACCTGTCTATGCTTACTTCGATGTCGGTGTAGCGCCTTGCATAATAATGAAGTATTTTGGCTGTCTCGAGTAAAATCGGGTAAGGACCGCGATACTTGGGTTGTAGTGGTGCAACAGCTATTATTGTTGCGAACGAGTACTCTCTGCAGTTGTGGAGCTGTGGGTGAACGAAGACTGGACGAGGCGTGTGTCTTGGCTGCTGTTCAGACATGTTACCGAAAATGAAGTCGAAGGCGGGCAGCCTCTCTGTTTTGTGGGTCATCTTGTGCCGGTAGTAGACGTAAGAGCTGACTAGGGCAGGCGTAGATCCATGCCATACAAGAGTTGTGACGCAGACGTTTTAATGGATTCACGAGTACGGGAACGCATGGCAAGCAGAACTAAAGGTAGTGCATCGACCCAGTTACCATTAATGGACGAGGATGCTAAAGCTGCTTTGAGTTCCCTATGCATTCTCTCTCTACCATACCATTAGCTTGGGGATGGTAGGCAGTCGTCTGGCGTAAGATGCATCCCATGTACCGCAAGGTGGTTTTGAAACGATCAGATGAGAAGCAAGTGCCTCTGTCCGTGATGACCTCATTGGGAACACCATAATTGGATATCCATGCAGAGATAAAAACCATTAGTTACTTCGTCTGCAGAAATGGTGCCAAGAGGTGCAATGCCGCAGGCCACCGTGTAAATCTATCGATCATAGTTAGAAGGTAGCTGAAACCTTTTGAACCTTTGTCAGATGAACTATGTTGATGTGGACGATGGCTAGGCGAGAAGTAGATCGAAAATGTTGCAACTTAGAACGAGTGTGTCGTGTGATCTTGTTTTTCTGACAAATAGCACACTCCGAGACCCATCGTTTAACATTCTGCCTAATTTTGTGACCTCAGAAACGATCTTTAAGAAGTCGGACAGTCGCTTGGCTTCCTGGGTGAGAAATTGAGTGAATTGAATCGAAAACTTTTCTCTGAAGGCTGGTCGGCAGAACTGGCTTGTTGGGCTGCGAACACGTGAAGAAAACAAATGGTAAGCCTTCCCACAGACGGCATATGAACTTGGTTGGGTGACGGGCTATTGATCTTTGAATGTGAATGACACCGCGTTGTCCAGTTCGCAGGAGAGTTGGCGTTAGTGCAGGTTCACTGAGTGCCACGGAGTTGACAGTAAATGGTGACGGCGAAGGTGGTTGAAGAGAGACGTCTGGCCTGGACAGGGCATCTGCAATGAAGTTCTGTTTGCCCTCTGACGTGAAGGACGTCAAATTGCCATTCGCTTAGACGAGAAAGCTGTCTTTCAACTCTGGCAGGGTACTTGGCGATAGATGGAGTTGCGTTTCGAAGTGCGCTAACTGGTGGTGCATGATCTGTGAACAACAAATCTGCTACTGCCAATGATGCTGATAAAATGGCGCACTGCGTCGTGGATAGCGAGAAGTTCTCGGCCGAAAGTGTCGATATTCCTCGCTTTCTACTGGTTGGAGAGTACGCGAGTAGAAACTGATAGGCTTCCGAACTCCGTCGATCTCTTGTTCCAAAGTGGCTCCATGGATAGCGAATGTCAGAAGCATCTGTCGTGAGTAGAAATGGATTTTCGAAATCTGGATGCGTTAGCATTGTGGCATTTGCTAACGAGTTGATGGCAAGTCGAAGTAATTCCTCGTCTTCGGATGACCAATGCAATGATGGAATTCTTCCTAAGTCCTTTTCTGGCCTCCGCGGTGCTCGCACAAAGGATAAAGTTGTTTTGAAAGGCCCGGAAGGAACTTGCGTTAATAGTTTAGTACTCCCAGGATTTCTCCGCAAATCGCTCAAAGTCCTTGGTGACTTGATATTCTTGATTGAATTCGTCTTTGACGGCGACGGTTCGAATACCTTGGGCCGTGATACGATGCCCTAAGAAGTCGCCGGATGAAGTTGCAATCTGCGTCTTGTCACAGTTGATCTTGAGTCCGTGGTTGGATAAGCGTGAGAGGACATTTCGTAGATGTTTCGCATGAGATTCTAGATCTGGACTGAATACCACTTTGCCATCAAGATAAGACATACAATAAGCAGAGTCGTCGCGAAGTATGTTGTCCATGAATCATTGAAATGTCTGAGTAGCACACTTAAGTGCAAAAGGCATGTAAAGATATTCAAAAAGGCAAAATGGAGTGATGACTGCAGTTTTCTCGATATCCTCTGGTGCTACCGGTATGTGATGGTACGCTTGTCTGAGGTCAATCACTGAGAAGAAATTGCTGCCATTGAGTTTTTCAAGTAAAGTGTTGATATTTGGAATAGGATATGCATCAGATTTTGTCACTGAATTTAGCTTACGGTGGTCTCCACAGGCATCTGTACGATCCGTTTTGATTTAGAGACTAAGCAGTGGTGACGCCCATGAACTTTTCGTTGGTCTGATAGATTCTCCTTCCAAAGCCTTGAGAATTCTTCTTTTGGCAGCTTTCAGCTTAGCAGGAGCCAGTGGTCGCTTCTTGAGTGCAATAGGTTGTCCTTCAGACAATATGATGCATCGTGCTGAGACTCGTAGATCTGACTTGTTAAGATCGAAAAGCGATTTGTATTTTCGAAGAGCTGCTGATATCTCTGCTGAATGATGCACTGTTGGCTGAATGACCCTGTAACTCCAAACGCTCGGAGGCAAGGTGTCCAAAAATTTTGTTCAAGTCCTGTGGAGGGGTCGATGATCTTTTGATTGGCAAGATCAACAATGAGCCGAAATTTTAGAAGGAAATCAAGGCCTATTATATTATGTGAGACCTTGGCAATGATGAAGTTGTGGGAAAATTCACGTCGTAGACCTATGTTGAGTGTGCGGTATTGGCAGCCATAAGTTGGTATGGGCTCGCCTGTAGCTGTTGCGAGAAGAACGCCTAGCGACATCTCGGCCATTGAATCACCTTTGAGAACTGAGACTGCCGCACCTGTGTCTACGATGAACTCTTCGCCAGTTTTGAAATCAAGAAGGTGCAGAAGTTCGTTGGGCTGTTTGGCCGGGTCATGCAAACAAGTAGGCTGGTGATTGCGACCGGCGTTGTCCATTTGGTTCTCTATGTGAAAAATTCGGCGTGGACGAAAAGAGTCGACAGGGATGTCGGATTGTAGTTGGCTTCTTCCCTGTAGCGCCGTTGATGCCGTTGATGTGCAGAAAGTACGGTCTTCTACTTCCTGCGCCAGACGTTTCCCGATACTGATGCACCCTTGTGCCTGCGGTCTGTTGTCCTCTCCGTCAGCTGTGGAAATTGACACTCATTCGGAAATTCTTCGGAACGACAAAGACAAACTTGGCAAGCATAAAAAACTTCTGGTGGTTATAACACCAGTTCTTTGGGGCATATTTATTAAAGGATTGCGGAGATCTCGATCGCCGCCTACCATTATAATTTGACTTGGAAACGAATTTTGGTCGAGCATTCACTTGATTTAGCTCGGATTTGGTAATGGCCAATCCTTCTAGAACTTTGGCCATGTTCGCCACTGTTCTCTCTAAAGAGGAGAGTCTATCATCTTGCGGGGGTGAAGAAAAGGATGATGGATTCACTTTGGGTTCCAAAACCCTATATTCTAACTCACATCTCTCAGATAAGTCATCTATAGAGAGAGTGTTGGGGAGCTGTCTGGCAAAGAGTTTTAATGTTTGGGGAAGATTGTTAATAAAAACAACCTTAGCCTCATGGTCAGAAATGTTGGTTTTATACCAACGTTTCCGTAATTCCCTCAGTATTTCGATGGGGCCAAGATTTGGCATATCTAACTGCGCATATTTGTTTATTATCTGCTCAGTTTCCGTGGGTCCAAGCAAGGATTCTACCTCGTTTTGTAGGCCCAAAATGGGATTAGGTAGCTTCCTAATGGCCTCAAGCTTAGGATAAATCCGTCGCTGCAATTCAGAAGGTAGTTTAGCAAAAACCTTCGACAGTTTTTGATGACTGTCATAATCAGGAAACGGGGAGAAAGCGGAGTCTACGCGCATAAAGAATAGCTCACTATCTCCATCCCAAACAGGAACATCAATATCTAAAATTGGACCTGACATTTTAACAATCTTACGGGATCTTAAAAGCATAAATTTATAAGCAATATGAAAATGTATAAATATACTTTAACGAAACGCTTACCCACAAACAGCTTCCACAGTTGAATGAGCGCAGAACAAAAAAGTCACTGTTTCCAAAAATCCGCAATTGAGCCTGTCGAGTACGTACGGTGCCGTTTCGTACGTAGGAAAGATGAACAGAGGCCCCGTTGGCCTTTGATGCCAATGTATTATTATTTTCCACAGTTGAATGAGCGCAGAACAGTAACTGCTTCCAAAAATTGAAATTATCCGCAATTTAGCCTGTCCAGTACGTACGGTGCCGTTTTGTACGTAGGAAAGACGAACAGATGCCCCGTATTATTATTATTATACCCCCCAAAAAAAATTCACCACAAATCCACGAATATATACCCAACAGAATTCCCAGAAGACCACGATCACGGTAGATAAAACGCAAATCTTAATCGATTTTTATCCCAAATAGATGAAAAAGGAAGTCAATTTTATTTATACCAAAAAAAATCAGAACAATAATCAATATCCTGGCGCGGTCGCCAATTTTGTAAACGCCCCGGCTTCAAGTAAATGCCGTACGACGTTACAAACTCGGTTAAGGTGCTCTGAATAGAGATTAGTTACTGATAGGGGGCCCTTAAGAGGGCCTGGTAATGCGTTCTCTTGAAGTCTTCAGAGTGTGAAGATGTCCTAGAGCCTTGGGTGGACTCTGGTTGAGTTGTCGCTCCCGTGGTTGAGCTGTAATCACGATGTGGATAACGTCCTGCAGGTTCTGCACTTAATTGGCTCGTCTCTCTGGGTATACCGCAACAAGATGAGTCACGGATGTAGTTAGTTGTTGGTGAAACTATCAAATCACCAGCGTAGGTATTGACAGCCGACAGAACGCACACGCGTGACGCAAGGTAGAATGCAAATGCCACAACTGACTTGCATGGTAAATTGCCGTGCTTAAATAGCATGCCATGCCTACTTGCACACTATTGGTTAAAACGGCAAGTTTCGCTTTTTTCTCATTGGTGCAACGTAAATAAAATTGAATTTAATTTACGCAATATGTCGGCCATTAATTTGTGTCGTTACAAACTATTGTAAATGCCCCGGCTTCAAGTAAATGCCGTACGACGTTACAAACTCGGTTAGAGTGCTAGAAATAATAAGTTAGTAATGTTGGGGGCCCTTAACGGGGCCGGTGTGGAGGTTAATTAAATTATTGGACATCAATTAACTCCTCATATAAAAATAAATTGATTTATTTTTGGACATTTGATGTTATTGCTGGTTTCGTAAACCAATTTTGTGTGTTTTCAAAAAAAATATTGCAATTTTTTTGGGGGTTTCTTTTGTTCATATTGTCAAAGTTTTCGACTTGTCTTGTTGAAGGTTAGAAGAGAGTTTTTTCTAAGTTGCTGAATTGCACAAGCGGAACACTGCGTGGTTCTATCTCCGTTATCTTTGCTAATAAATTATTGTTATCCACTTTCATCTATTGTTCCTATTACATATTATTGGGAAGGATCTCAAATTTGCTTCAGGTAATTGACGTGGATATTTGTTTTCAAGGTCACCACCATATCGTTCTGTTGTAAAGGCCCTTAGGTCACTACCATAAGGGGGTCTCTTGGATGCCAGGCCCGGAAAATCCATATATGCGGAATGATTATCTATCTTGGAACACTTGAGTTCCTCTGAATTATCTCTTAAGCTACAATCCTTAAGTCCGCTAGCTAACTGCTCTGTATCCTCAATATTTAATAAACCAGACATGATATTATTAAATTACTTGTAATTTATATATTATATTAATTAAGTAAGCTTATCCGGATACACATATGTCCACAAATTACTGAACTGGAATGATTGAGGCCTTAAAACAAGTATTAACTTAAAATACCCAAAGCAAATTTGTGTTTCTTTTCGCTGATAATTAAAAACAACAAAATGACGAGAAGATTACAAATTTTTATTGACCAAGAATCGGAGATAGAACCACGCAGTGTCCCGCTTATACAATTCAGAAACTCAGATAAAAAACTGTCTCTTTTTCCTCCACAAGACAAGTCCAAAACTTCGACAATATGAACAAGAGAACTTCCAAAAAATTTTACAATATTTTTCAAAAATTACAATATTATTTTACGAAACCAGCGATAATATCAAATGTCCAAAAATAAAAATTGATTTATATTTATATGAGAGGTTAATTTCTATCCGATAATTAATTTAACCTCTACATACTTCCTCATGTTTAAGATGATTAACCATACATGATGTAGTCTTCATTCTTCGGTTTCTTGATGACTCTTCCAGACCGAGTTTCAACAAGTTGTGCTGGTACTTCTCCAGATTTCATGTTCATATCGCATTGTTCTTGATTCTCAGTTGTTTTCGTTTTAATCTTTACTTCTTTACCATATTTATTCAACTCTTCATTTTTCTCACCAATTTCTGAATCACATCTCGCCTCAACTTCTGGGTACTTCGGTGAATACTGTTTCTCAGTCTCCTCCTCCGTCCAAATAAACTGTGGAATACAGCGATCCAGTGTTGCACATTCTATAGTGCCATTTACTTCTATAAATGCATTTTCTCAGTCATATGATTGACTTTATGTGGCCCCTTATAGAATGGTGTCAGACAGTTCTGTCTGTTTTTGTTAGTTATGTATACATGAGATGCCAGCTTTAAATCTGAAGATACATAGCATTTGGACTTTAGACTTATAGTTTTAGTTGGAGCTAAACGACTCATTTTATCTCTCAATGCTCCAACCAACCAATGTACTGAACTAGAGGAGTTTCTATTAGAAGATCTCCAGGTAACCTCAGTGGCTCTCCATAAACAAGTTCTGCTATGGATGTTCCTAACTGAACTCTGTATCTGTTTCGCTTTGCCAACAAAACAATGGGCAAATCATGTATCCAACTGGATCCACCGGTGCAGCGTAATGCAGCCTTCAGCTCCCTGTGCAGTCTCTCAACCATCCCATTGGCTCTGGGATTATAAGCACATGTGTGTCTTACTTCTATCCCCATTGTATTCAATGATCTGATAAACAGTTCAGACATAAACTGACTACCACGATCAGTAGTTACCCTTACCGGTACACCATATCGTGACACCCAATTATGCAAGAACATAAGTAAGACCTCTTGAGCTGTCATGTCCTTCAGGATTGCTACCTCAAACTGACGACTGAACCGATCGACCATCGTGAGTAAATACTTTTGGCCGGAAATCTCAGGCATTTCTACTATATCAATATGAACATGCATGAACCGACCCGCTGGTATACCAATCGTTTTAATTTCAGTTTTGGTATGACGCCAAACTTTACAAGTTTGAAACCGGGCACATGTCCTTACCCAGGGACATTTTAGGCAATACATATCTATCAGTGACCATTCTTATAGTTGCCTTAATGTAAGGATGACTGAATTCATGTAACTGCTGAATTACCTTATACCTTAATTCTAGCGGTACATAAGGTCTAGGTTGGCTCCTGGAGATTTCACATAATAACCATTTATCTCCAATCTTCCTGCGTGTATATACAGGATTCTCTCCCAACACAGCTACTAAAGGATCAGAACTTGCATTCTTCAACCCAAAAGGCATACATAAGAATTCATGCGATCCTCCTCCAGGGAATCGCACTGCGGTGAGCGGTATAGATTCTGCCTCCATAGGTACTTGATAGTACGCTTTCTGCAGATCTAACGTTGTATATACCTCATACCCCATTATATCCCTGAACAAAGTACCCTGGTTCGGTAGAGGATACGAATCGTCTTTCGTAACCGAATTCAATAGACGATAGTTACCACAAACCCTCCATTGACTTGGTTCAGGTTTGGGAACAACCACTATTGGAGATGCACAGTTGGAATTTGAACGCCTACAAATTCCTTCTTTTCTCAACCGCTTAAATTCTTCAATAGCAACCTGCTGCTTGTGTTGTGCTAACGGTTGAGACTTGGGCGAACAAGGTAGTGGCTCCACCAACTCGATTTGGCGTTCAATGCCTGTCTTTAAACTCTTGCGTTTAGCATTGAATGGCAGAAACACGGCCAGGTGTTTCTCGATGACATCCGCCAAGTCATCGGCGACGACGGGTCTGGGTAGTCTCACTGACCTAACTATTGAGGTCCCAGTCTCGGTATAAGTCACTATCCCAGTGCTTTGTCCAATGGTCCTGGATTTGGTATCTAAAGCGAGATTAAAATGGATCAAAGAGTCCATCCCAATTATGTTATCCTTTATATCAGCGACCAGAAAATTCCACGTAAATGGAGATTTCTGCCCCAATGTCACTGACAATTCTTTAACTCCCTTAACCTCAATTGGCCTTCCATTAGCAGCGCATAGTTGGTAATCGAATGTGGGGCTATCAAATTCCACCACATCAGATCGAACTATGCTCACCTCTGCACCCATGTCTATTAAGAAATTTAGGCCGCTAAGTTCATCAGTTATAACGAACTTATTGTTGCGGTTACTGCATACACCTTAGGTTCCATCTGACGATACACATTGTCCAACTCTTTGAGCTTCTTGGGCCACTCTCGTTCCAATGTATCATATACATCCAATGTGGCTCTTAGTCTAGCAGGCAATTCTGCTACAAATATACTATTTATAACTTCCTCAGATATATCAAGCCCGATGGATTTTGAAATTAGTCTGTCATAAAATTCAGATGGAAGTAGATTTCCCATCTTTTCCTGACGTAATAAGTCAGTCATCCGTTCAATCCTCTCGGGTTTATATCGTCCATGGTTCGTTCTCAGTAACAAATTTCCTGTGTCTAAACAGATTCTTTTTTAATGACTCAGGTAAGCACCACCAGGCCGAGGCAAACCTTTCTATAGGGTCGGTCATCCGTTTTAGTTTAAAATAAAATTTTGCTTCTTCGACCCATTCAGAATGGTTGTCTGGTCTGTACATATTAAGCTTGACATTGCTATCCATAGAATTGTGGCAATAACGATCATCTACATCATATCTTCCCGCATAAAGGATCCTGGCGCGGTCGCCATTTTTTGTAGAGGCCCTTAGGTCACTACCATAAGGGGGTCTCTTGATGCCAGGCCCGGAAAATCCATATATGCGGAATGATCATCTATCTTGGAACACTTAAGTTCCTCTGAACTATCTCCTAAGCTACAATCCTTAAGTCCGCTAGCCAACTACCCTGTATCCTCAGTATTTAATAAACCATACATGATATTATTAAATTACTTGTAATTTATATATTATATTAATTAAGTAAGCTTATCCGGATACGCTGCTGTCCACAAATTACTGAACTGGAATGATTGAGACCTTAAAACAAGTATTAACTTAAAATACCCAAAGCAAATTAGTGTTTCTTTTCGCTGATAATTAAAAACAACAAAATGACAAGAAGATTACAAATTTTTATTGACAAAGAATCGGAGATGGAACCACGCAGTGTCCCGCTTATGCAATTCAGAAACTCAGATCAAAAACTCTCTCTTTTTCCTCCACAAGACAAGTCCAAAACTTCGATAATATGAACAAAAGAACTTCCAAAAAATTTTACAATATTTTTCAAAAATTACAATATTATTTTACGAAACCAGCGATAACATCAAATTTCCAAAAATAAAAATTGATTTATATTTATATGAGAGGTTAATTTCTGTCTGATAATTAATTTAACCTCTACACAGTCGAGGTGCGAGACACTCGAAAACTGAAAATGGCGCACAATTCAAAGTCAAGTATTTAAACACAGAATGTTCTGGAAAAAAATTATTTTTAAATAAAATTCGTTACAATCAGCCATGGTGGTTTAAATTTATCAGTTAATGTTATTTTACATTTGGCAGAGGATTTATCTTCCTCCACATTAAAGAAGAATATTGATGTTAAGAATATATATATATATATATATATATATATATATATATATATATATATATATATATATATATAATATTTGAAATGCTGTGCATTTTATCATCATGTTAGTCAACAATACGTACACCAATTGCTAGTCATGGTTCTCAATTTTTTGGATAATGTTTCACTCGAATTATACCTTAATTGTTCCTATTTTGATAATGTATCTATAATTCTCTACAACCGTTCTTTCTGTTATTGTTTTGTTTTATAGTACAACTAGTGAGATATACTTATCTATATATGACTAATTGCACAATTATATGTGATGTGATAATTTAAAAAAATATATATATTTTTCGTTTTTCAATTTTATTATTTGATGGAATATGTGTGGTTTGAATCCAAATAAACATATTCTATTCTATTCTATTCTATTCTATATATATATGCTCCAAACCTATTAGTTAATGAGAACCCCATTGATACTAAGCCGGTTTCATTCCTATTACATCTATTTGAGTCTGATAAGCAAGTTTTCTCGACCACATCTATTAAGTTCATGCCTGCAATATCTTGAGCTTATTTGTTAGTGTCCACAAACTTAAGATTATCTTCCATGTTTATCGAAATTAAACATATATTTAATGTTTTTTTACTAGGCAACGGACTGTGTACTTCTTACGTAACATTACATCCGAACCAAATAATCTGGAAAGAAGTAAGTCGCGAAAACAAGAATTATTATATTGGCTGTTCCATAAAGTTCCCAATATGCTCGCTACAAAACACAAAAAATGATAACAGATTTATATTGTGAAGATCAAGTATTTGTAAACATCAAGATGTAGTATACAATAAATGTAGCTTGCTAAATTAGGTCACACCAGATCAGACAGTAAATACCGAACGCAAATTTTGCACAATTCAAGAGTATAAATACTGCAAAATATTTAAACAAAGTATGTTCTAGAAATTAAACGAATAATATCTTTCTAAATAATATTAGTTTCAATCAGCCACGATGGTTTAAATTTACCAATAACGTCACTTTAATTTTGTCGGAGGAAATATTTTCCTCCACATATACGTCCATAAAGTCTCATATAGATATGGAAATCTCCATAGGATTGATTGATATATGACTTATCGACATCTGAACATCCAGCAGTCATATCGCTGCATATGCTATTTCAATTTCGATACAATTATTATGATAAGGGCAAAAAACGTTCTTCTTATTTGATTGAATTTATAAATTAATAGATGATATAGATTTAGCATCGTAGTTCAGAGACCCCACATTTGAAAAAATAAGGTATAATTCGAGTATAATAATATACATTAATAAAAACCATGAATAGCAATTATCTATTTGTAATTTTCACTAATATGATGATATACGAAAATTTATAAAATTTACAATCAATTGCCAAAAGGGCTTAGAGAATCGTCTCCATCTAAGATGTATTTATATTTTTATGTATTGAACTAGAAAGTATCTACAATCCTACTGATCGTTTCAGTTTTATTATGATAATACTTTGTAGTGGTTGAATAAAAGGCAAGGATAATTGTGACCAGAAACATACCTACTTGAGATATTTTTTTGTCATTCTGTTTTATTAAATTGAAATGTTTTGAAGTATATCATCATGTTAGTCAGAATTAAATATAATAAATTTCTAGTTATGTTTCTCATTTATGCATAATGTAACATTCGAATTATACCTTCGTTTATTCTATTTTCAGGTCTGTGAATTTTGATGGTGAGTATATAATTATTTATATGATCAATTATTGTTCAAATGCGCTTAATAAAAAGACCTTTTTTTCCTTTATCATAATAATTTTATCAAAATTGATATTACGTATTTTGTGATATTACTGCTCAATTTTCTAATGGTGATATATCTTACATCAGAACTAGCGTGATTAACCTACCTATATGAGACTAATTGCACATATTTATGTGATGTGATATCTTTTTTACATTGTACATTTTCCGTTATTGTTATTATCTATTCAATGAAACATTTGTGGTTTGAATCCAAATAAAGATATTCTTTTCTATTCTATATATGCATAACATTTCCAATATAATAATACTGATAGTAGAAATTTTTTTCAAACATTTATGTTGCTGATCACAATTATCCTTAATTTTTATTCATCCACGGGAAAGTATTATCATATTCAAAACTAAAACGATCGATAGGATTGTATATTTGTTCTATAGGCCCCGAACAACTGATTCAAATGGAATACTCTTATGCAATAATGCATCCTTCTTAACCATAAAATATGCAGTGATACAAAATCTAATCTGATGGCGTATGTGGTGCACGAAACAGGGCTAGTATGTTTCATAACTTTTCTTTGTACAGATTCTAGCTGATTCGACAAACCCTTTTTCATTGGATTCCGAGTAGCGACGGCACATTCCAATATCGGTCTTATCCAAATAATATCAATTTGTAATTTTATATTGTTAGATAAGATATTTTTATCTATTAACGTCCATCTGTTCCTAGCGCATCTAATTTTACTTTCAATATGTCTCTCTGCAGATGTTGTACATTGAATAGTTATACCTAAATCCTAAATTTCTCGTTGAAGTTTGAATTTAAAAACATCATTAATCACAACATCATGAACATAAACAATAAACTTCTGTTTTATTAGCTATTTTAAAAGCTTTCCTCTTCTAAATGTTTATTTACAACCCCAATATTATAAATTATCCACTCAAATCGTACAATTCTATTGCTTCTTATTTTAAGAGAACTTGGATCTATTGGTAAGGAGCGGTGCAGAATTAAATTTTTGCAGCAGAAAAATTCAAATTTTGCAGATAAAAAATATCCTAACAGTTTAAAAAATCATTCTAGATGCTTTTAGTAATTTAATGCTAATATTAATAAATAAATTATCCGCTTTTTCAACGCCAAAGATTGTACTATAGAGGGCCGACTCCTAAAAACGATCATAAATATTTGTGGTGCCAGAAGCGTACCCATTCGAATATATGAACACTATATTTCTATAGTACCTTGATTGAAATACCAAAGTGGTAAGCGGATCCCTAAATATTATACATTTTGCATTCCCTATTCTAACTAAAACTCAGTTTAGCGTCTTTTTCAATACAAGTAGCGCGCTTCGCCAATAGTTTCATAATTAGAAAATCGCACAGAGCATTTACGGTAATCGTTCGCTGGTCCCAATCGATGTAAAATAAGATTACATGCCAGCAAATTCAAAACTAAATAAATTGCACGATTCCAAAAAATATTTTGTTTCTATTGCTCAAGTAAATTGGATAACTCTTTTAAAATAAATATGACAATGTAACAATAACAATTCCTTGAAAAAGAGTGTTTCAAAATGTATAAAAAAGTATTTAAGAAAAATATTTTGTAGGGGTATTTTGCGGGGTTGGTTTCTAGTTCGTGAATTTTATACCCGTCCTACATATCAATGGTGGATATTATTACTACCCGTGCGCCTAATCAGTCTCTTATCTTTTGATGTGAGAAGGCAAAAACATCCGGTCATACATATATTAGATATAATGTTGCAACTAGCAATATAATTCACAGTTAGTCCAAATTGAATATATGTTAGTCAGCTGTCAAAATAGATTTTTATGCAAAAATAGGTCTTAAACACTATTCACAGTTAAACTAAATTTTCCGTCTTCTAGACGACAAAAGTTAAAATGATTTATGTTTATAAAGAAAAATGTTTTGCACACAAGTAGTTATTCTTACACAAATGTCTGAATTGAACTGTATTTATACCATCGACTTAAAACATATGATGACATGGAAAAAGTCATCGTTAAAAGTTATCATTAAAAATGAAGGGGTAAGCCCCATAAAGACTTTAATGACAAAAGATTCGATTGAAAATACATGATGACATGAATGGAATCAAAGTTAAAAGTTATCACTAAAAAAAGATATGAAAACCGTGTAAAGACTTCAATGACAAAAAACTCATGAATATTAAGTTACCTCTTGCAATGGTTTAATTCATGTCATTATTATTATTTATTATTCTCTGAAATTCTGAATGGCACAGTTAACTGATAACAGTAAAATTGTGAATAATCCAACTGAGCGAAATAAATCCGCAGTGACACAATAGTCCACCGCGTGATCCTCGCGGATCGCGCGCGGTTCTGTACTTTAAAAAAACGCTGTTAATTCCAAATAAAATTGCAGTTCAAGAAATATCGATTAAAACTGCTTGAAACTAACAGAGATTGTTCCTAAAATCACAGTTAAGAGAAATATTTTATAAGAACAGATTTAGATTATTTGACCTTAAAGAGCACTGTATCAAACATCGTTGGGTTGTAACACGGAGCCGCGTGTTACATACACCCCCCGACGATGA
Organism: Eudiplozoon nipponicum; assembly: GCA_029291075.1. NCBI lineage: Eukaryota > Metazoa > Platyhelminthes > Monogenea > Mazocraeidea > Diplozoidae > Eudiplozoon > Eudiplozoon nipponicum. The sequence goes on from JAQBSW010005653.1 coordinate 40,396, forward strand.
AAATTAGTACACCATGAAGGGGGCTAACCTTCCAGGATGTGTTATTGCTCTGCCGTACCGTGTAATGACTGATTTTGGCTCTGACAACACTGATTCTGGTTCTTCTATATCTCGCGTTCTTGGACGGATGGTTAGGTCGAAGTGTTCGAGAAAGTCACATCCAATGATGTTTCTTGTCGTGTTGACGATGATGAACGAATATTTGAAACATCTTTTTGATTTGGAGAACGAGATTGTGTGTACTCGTACCCCAAACGTCGCTATGTTGGAGCCATTAGCGCAGGTCAGACTGCTGGTGTCGTCTGGGTGGGTGGGTTCGAGATAATTGTGGCGTAGTGAGCTTACATCTGATCCAGTGTCTATGAGATTTCATTCGCCAGAGGTTGCGTCACGGATGAGAAAAGATGTTGATAGTGGCAACTGACGATGAGACTAGTTGCTGGCATTTGGGCGTTTGAAGTGACCTTTTTCGGAACACCATAACGCGATATCCAATTATGTAGAAACGCGAACAAGACTTCTTGCGCTGTCATGTCTTTTAAAATCGCCACTTCAAACTGACGACTAAATCTATCTACCATAGTCAGCAAGAATTTGTTCTCATTAACTTCAGGCATCTCGACAATGTCTATATGTACGTGTCTTCTTTATCTCGGTTCTGGTATGTCTCTACACCTTACACGTTTGGCACTTGGCACAGGCTTTTACCCATAACCGTATGTCTTTAGACATGTGCGGCCATACGTAGCTGTCGTTGATTAATCGAATGGTGGCTTTACCGGATGGATGACCCATGTCATGTAACACTTGGATAATCTTGGCCCGTAACTCCAATGGCACATATGGTCGTGGTTGACTTCTAGATGTTTCGCATAACAACCACTGGCCACTTACGAGCCTACGAACATATCCTGATCTTTTGGACAATACTAATGTAAAGGGATCCTATACTTGCGCTTCCTCGATTTGACTAACGAAATCGTACATTGATTCATATTAATTTTTCAATGGACCTTGAAATATCAGCTCGACATCAGCTTCATTCGTTCGGCTAAGTGCATCTGCTACCGAATTCTCTTTTCCAGCAATATGAGACACTGTAAAATCGATCTCTGCTAACCGTGTTATTTGGGAATTTACTCTACGAGAGTAATTAAGCCTAGCTGTTTTACCAAGTATGCTGATCTATGGCTTATGATCGGTCAATAACTTAAACTTATGCCCGTCTAAGTAATCCTCGAAGTGTAGCACTGCGGCATACACTGCTAGCAGCACTTTGCCATGCCCTGATTTCTTTGCTGTAGTACTGGACCTAATGCAACATCTGAGGCATCTGTGATTAGTTCGAAAGGTTTTTTCCAATCTACAGGTGCTAATGTGGTTACGTCACTTAACATATCCTTGGCCTTTTGGAAATTTTCTCGGTCTTCTTGTCTCAAGTTTATAGGCCAAGATTTCTTGATCGTGCTCTTTTCACGAGTGAGATGGCTTGTTAACGATCCAGGAATTCCGGCTAGACCTGGAATGAATCGACGGTAATAGCTGATCATACCCAAGAACCTTCGAAACTGGCGTGAGTTTCGGGATTCCGTTACGTCCTTTATAACTTGGATCTAATCTTCCAAATGTTTAATTCCGTCTTTGGAAAGTATATGACCAAGTTATTTAACTGAAGAGCAACCGATATTACTCTTATTAGTTTTGACCACTAATCCATATTGTTCCAGCCTGGTCAAAACCTTTTCCAAATGCGTACGATGTTCGTCTCGTGTGCGACTAAAAATTATTATGTCGTCTATATATACCCTCGCAAATGGACAAATCTGAAGGATTTCTTCAGCCAAACGCTGGAATTTCTGACTGGCATTTTCCAAACCAAAAGGCATTCGAAGAAATTCATGCGATCCCCCTCCTGGAAATCTGACTGCGGTGAGTGGTATCGAACTTTCCTCCATTGGTATCTGATAGTACGGTTTCTGGAGATCTAAAGTTGAATAAACCTCATATCCCATTATATCTTGGAGTAAAGTACTCTGGTTAGGGAGAGGATAAGAATCACCCTTCTTCACTGAGTTTAATAGACGATAATTTCCAAAAACCCTCCATTGACCCGGTTCAGGTTTGGAGAAGCGAAATTGGAATTTGACCTTCTACAAATTCCCTCTTCGCGCAATTGGTGGAATTCTGACAAAGCAACCTGTTGCTTGTGTTGTGTCAATGGATGCGTCTTCGGTAAACAAGGCAACGGAGCCACCAATTCTTTTTGGTGTTCTACTCCTGTCTTCAAACCTATCCTTTTGGCACTGAAAGGTTGAAACACTACTAGTTGCATCTTGATTATATCGGCAAAGTCATGTGCGGGCGCTGGACGAGGTTGAAGAACCGTTCTAACTGCCGATGTTTTAGGCTAAGTAGGTGTTGATATCCCTACGCCTTCTGCAATAGTCCTATCCTTGGGGTCTAATGTCAACTTGAAATGTGTCAAGAAATCCATAACAATGATATGGTCCTTGACATCGGCAACCTATCCTGACTCTGAAGTTGCGAAATATCACGACGTATACTAGCAACTTCTCTACATAAGAAACGCAAAGTTTCTTGTATAGTCAGGTTGTTTTCGGCATCTGCCCTGACTGGCTGCATCGTGACAGAATCTGCTATTACAGCATGTACTTGTGGTTCCTGCTGTTTATACACGCCTTCTAACCCTCTGAGTTTATTTGGTCAATCAATGCTCATTGTGTCAAATACTTCCAATGTTGTTCTAAGCCTAATTGGTAGCTCAGCTGTGAAAATGGAGTTGACTATATCTCTAGATATATTCAACCTGGAAGCTTTTGTACAAAGGCGATCATAAAATTCGTCGGTAATTGACGCCTCCTTTCTTCTAAGCGTAATAGTTCGCACATTTGCGCTGATCTTCCAGGCTGATATCTCTGTTAAATTTCAGCCATTAATAACTCAAATGCATTGTACGGCTTTTCTATCACAGTTCTGTCTCTGAAACTTTCCAAAGCATTTCGGAAATTTTCAGGCAATGCCATCCATAGTGCAACAAATTTCTCCATTGGATTTACAATATTATAACAACTTAATATCATTTGGGCATCTCCTACCCAACTTGAATGTTTTTCTGATTTGTACTGCGGTAGACATAAAATTCTTGAGGAAGGATGAGCGTAAAATGATGGTATAACCGGAATCTGTATTAAGTTGGAATGTGAAAACAATAGCTGTAATGTGACACACACCTATGAGTCTGAAGTGCAATAAGAAAGGAACTTCTGGAAAATTATCTGTTTTAGTCAAAATTCATTTTAAGATTCTATGAAAACAGCCTAGAGGACGGAATGCATTATATATCATATGCTATTTTGAATTCTTATCAACAATTTTGTGATTAAGTTTAAAATTTTGCTTATTATTTAAAAACGTAGGCATATACGCATATTGTTAATCGACTGTTGCAATTAAAAGAATATGAATTTCTTTATAATAGGAGGAAAACTGTTTCAATCAAATTATTTATTTGTTATTATTAGTGGTGCTTGCTGAAGGCAAAGCACACTATTACTATGCACCATATTTGTTATTATTCTTATTTTACTTCCGTACAAATTTTGGCGCATAACTTGTCCCGCAGTTTTTGTTACAGACGCACAAAAGTGTCATCAAATTGTGCGGAGAGATATGCTATGACTTATATAAGCGATCGGACGTACAACGTTCGCACAGTGTACGACAAATCGCCGCAACAATCCCGTAGACAATGTATAGTGGCCAACTTCGACGGATCATAGCTCCGACAGAGAGAGAGTGTCGTGAAAACATGTTAATCGCCCCATTTGGAACAGCTTTCATGCTGTGCGAAAACATACTCCACATTGAGGTGTAATTTGTACCCCTGGGGCCCTAGCAATCACAATGATTACACTAGCAACAACCCTAACTCCCATACTAGCGACCATAAAAACCACTCCAAGTAACTAAACAACCTCATTGCAACACTCTAGGAATCACTCCGATTATCCTAGCAGCTACCATAGGTAGCAACTGAGGGCCGAGTTCGGCTACTACAAGCAAAACTCACATTTTCTTTAGGAAATATACATTCTACTTATTGTTATTATTCTGAGAGTAAGATTATCAACTCTAAATACTCATAGAACTTTAATTTTACAGACTTCAAATTCGGCCCTGCGCTTCAGACTCATCTGGCCGGGTGTGCTTTATATTTCCCTACTGATCAGTCTTATGTTTTTCATAAAAATTAAGAATAAATAGCATAAAAATCCCATAGACTTATATTGAGAAGACACTGCTCACCTGAACTTTCCGTTAACAAATTACTTAACGATGCATAAACTAACAACCAAGGAACAGAGATATACTCAGACAGGCATAAAGTGTTCTATGCAGAGCGTACAAATTAGATTCGTTTACAATTTTTCTGACCTGTCCTTAAAGATTTGTTTGTCAAAGAAAATGGACAAAGGACAGGCATAAAGTGTTCTATGCAGAGCGTACAAATTAGATTCGTTTACAATTTTTCTGACCTGAACTTAAAGATTTGTTTGTCACAGAAAATGGACAAAGGAACGACTAATATGTAATCTGCAAAAATCCAATTGTCCCAGTAATTAACTAATTACAAAGAATAATTGACCTTAGAGTTTTTTCAGTTTACGTTATTAATTTGGCTTGAAAGGCAAATTGCTCATATTCTATTTAAATTTGTTATTATTGTTATTAGACATATGTAAGTATAATTTAAGAATTGTAAAGTGTAGAAAAGGCAATTCAGCCAGTAGACCGGTTTCGTCGTTATTAGAGACTCATCATGTACTGGTCAGAATTTGCCGCGGACAGTACTCGAACCTGGACACGTCTGCTTCGGAATCTGGTGCTCTAAAACCTGAGCCAGCCTGCCGCACACAATTTTCAGTTATATACTAACTAAGGTAACTTGGTTATTCTAGTTTTCATTAGGTGGATCGCATATTAATTGTGCATGCGGTGATAATAATTATTATAATCAAGGTTGCGGTCTTGACATAAACACTTGACCCATTAATTACTTACATGTTTCAGTATAAAATAATAATTTTGCAGCTTAGAAAAGCCAATTCATCCAGTGGAACGGGTTCGTCCTTATTGGGAACTCATCATGTACTGGCCAGAATTTGCCGCTGACATGTCTCGAAACTGGAGAACTTCTGCTTCGGAATCCGATGCTCTAATCACTCAGCCATCCTTCCGCACACTACACTGCACACAAATTTAGTTATTTACTCACTAATGCAATATGGTTAGTCTATTTTTCCTTTAGGTGGAGCTCATATGACATTCATATACACCCAAATTTCCAACTAACCATCCCCAATCTGTCATTGCTAAATAGAAACCACACTACATGGTGAAGTGGTTTTGAAATGAAAATTTATATAATTAAACGAACTTTGGTTGCGCGGGTGGTGATAACAATTATTATAATCAAGGTTGCGGTCTTCATATAAACACATGACCCATTAAATACTTATATATATCAGTATCAACTAAGAATTGTATAGTGTAGAAAAGCCAATTCATCCAGAAGACCGGTATCGTCCTTATTGGGAACTCATCATGTACTGGCTAGAATTTGCCGTAGACATGAATCGAACCTGGATGCAACTGTTTCGGAATCTGGTTTTCTGACCACTGAGCCATCCTTTGGCACACTACACTGCACACATATTTTAGTTATTTACTCACTAATGCAACATGGTTAGTCTTTTTTCCTTTACGTGGAGCTCATATGACATTCATATACACCCAAATTTCCAACTAACCATCCCCAATCTGTCATTGCTAAACAGAAACCACACTACATAGGGAAGTGGTATTGAAATGAACATTTATATAATTAAACGAACTTTGGTTGCGTGGGTGGAGATAACAATTATTATAACCAAGGTTGCGGTCTTGATGTATACACCTGACCCATTATTTACTTACATATGTCAGTATAAACTAAAAATTGTAAAGTTTATTAAATGCAATTCATCCAGTAGACCGTTTCGTCCTTATTCGGAAATCATCATGTCCTGGCCAAAGGAAAAATAGACTAACCAGTTTACATTAGTTAATATATAAGTGAAAATTGGGTGCAGTGTAGTGTGCGGCAGGATGGCACAGTGGTTAGAGCACCAGGTTCCGAAGCAGACGTGCCATTTATTCTGCTCCATGTGGAAGTCAGAAAGGGGAAAATTTTGCAATAAATGCGAAGTGGCGAGAGAAGAGCCTGTTTAATAATACTTCAATGAATTTTGCATTTATTTTAATAAATCAACTCGCCTACCCGAAACAGACAACGAAACACCAAAGGCAACCATCTTTTTGAGTTGGTCGTGTTTAAAGTGCCCGATATCCTACATTTCGATATATCTAGAAACTCTTTTCAAAGCTTTTGAAACAGACGGTGAAGTGCTTCATTGACTTATATGCTATGCTTGGCCTATTTTACTGTTGAAGCCAGTGACTCTTAATTAAATTTTGCAGAACAATTTGTGATTACTTGTTCCACACGGGAGCCAAAGTGTAAAACAATGGTTCAAGATTTGGTATACGTCGCCTATTTTTTCTAGTAATATACCGGGTCTTATTTAATTTTATCAAAAACTGTTTAATGATGCCGGTCGAATTATCAATCAATGCCAGACGTTGAATATCACACCTTTTTACGAGAATGACATTTATCTATTTTGCGCCAACTTTGAAGTCCTGAATGAAATGGTGGAACGATTAATTGAGTCAATTATAAAAAGAGGAATTCAACAAAAACTTGTTTCTCAGACCAAAAACGAAATAAGTCTACCTGAACATCCAATTTAATGGATAGGAAGCTTCCCGACTAGCACAGAATAAAGTTGACGCGGCGTTAACACGCATATTTATTACGAGCGTTATTTAAGGTAAAACACCCGCCTTAACTAGCATTCAAAGAGCATCAGACGTTGATATCGACACATGGGAAGGATACTTTGAATATATATATATATATGCATATATATATATACATATATACGTATATAAGAACTTCTATAACTAAAAGGTTGTTAGCAATAGGGCACTATAAATACTTGTGTCTTTTATCCATTAACAATTATTGTGTTTACAGTACATTGTATAACAAGTCATCAATTGTGTATTAGGTTTTGCGCACCTAGTTAAAAATTTGTACAAATATGATCAGAAGAATAAACCAAGGTCAGGACGAACGGTAAGTATAATCTCATATGAACATTCGTTTCGTTCTTACTGGCGAATCATCAGCAGGAGCCGGTATTACGCCCTATACCCACTGTGTATTTGAATTATATATTTAATTGAATTATGTCTCGATTTTCATTAAAAGAGATAAGTAATATCGAACAAGGCGGTAACAGATGTTCAGAAATATTTGTAATTCTTATCTTTAGTTAAATTTAGCATAAATTTAAATTCATTGCTTTGGTACCATATGCCGATTCGGTAACCCTAGTGTTAGTAGCGTTTACAGGCACGGTATATATATAATATTCAGTGGGTTGGCTTTGAAGTTGCATTGTCGAAGACTTTATATTGAGTTAGCTTCACTACCACAGGTGTTTAAATTCGCATAGGGAATTGTTCCGTTCAATTTTCCGAGTTTCCTCACTCAAATTTATTGTGGTTATAGAGCACAGTACCGGCTTCTCATGCTGAGTGTCCACTAAGCATGAAACAAATGATCGCATGCAATAACACGTTGAGCTAATACTATCTTTGGTTTATCCTTCTCGTTACATTTGAATGAATTTCTTACTAGGTGCACAACACCTAATTCATAAAGGTTCGTTTATCACAAAACTTTTCCAGTTAACCAATGATGTTGCGTAATTTGTAGTTAAGGTTTGCGAGATAAAATACTTCTCTAAGTTAATCGGAGAAGTTTAAAACGTCATTTATTTATTAATCACAAAGATATTGATAGAGTTCTTCGATGCCTTCTAACGAAAAGATTTGTTGATTTTCTTCGCCCTGATTAATAATATCGGAATTAGATTCCAACATATAATCAATGGCATCCTCTTCTCGTGAATTATACACAGTTGCGTCAGGAAGGTTTACTGGTTTGCTGTTATCATTCGTTAAATCCTGAAATTCTGCCTCACTGCCGAAAATGGCATCTGCGTCCTGGCACTCAAAAGGCATCGAATCCTAGATAAAAATAAAAAAGACAAAATCATTTGCGATAAGTTGTATAAGTAGAGTAATATATATATATATATATATATATATATATATATATATATATATATATATAAGGAAAACAGAACACATAAATAACAAATTGGATAAAGGCCATTTATTTCGTGAAAACTAATCATCTCTTGTACAATCATACATATTTATACATTTTGGGTTTTCAATTGATTATGCTAGTGGTAACAAATCTGACTTGTTTTTACTTCTGTTTCTTGTTTTGGCTAGTTGGTGAGTGTGTATGCGTTTGTGTTTGTGTGTATGAGTGTTTGCATGTAAAGGTCATTCTCGCAGTATTGCAAAGTGATGTCTGGGATCTGGTCATTATTGTTTTGATGGCTTGAGAATTAACCATTTGTGCGCATTGTTCACTGTTACATATACAGTTACTGGACAAATTTCCTACGCAATCAAAATTTCCTACGAATCCAGACGCTTTTATTCACAATTATTCAAAATTGATCTTGTCAAAACACCAGAAAGAATTACTTTCTTTAGGAGCAAAATTCTGCGTAGTCAAGAAAAACCTAAGTGAACGTGACATTATTTACATTCAGGCTGGAACGGAAAATTTCTACAAAGACTTAACGAAAGGCACCGCTCCACATGCATTCAATGGACAAGGACTGAAAGCTGAGATAGTAAGCGCACTAGAACAATACAAGAAGTAATTCAAAGGCAGCCAAATCATCACAAAACAGCACATAGACGAACTTCGAAAACTCCAATCAGACAAATCCATACGGCTTGCCACACCCGACAAAGGATCAGGAATTGTTATACTTGAAGCCGACGCTTATAGGAAGTCCATGAACGATATAATAAATGATCAATCTAAATTTAAGCATGACATCAAACAGAAAGATGATTTAACAAACATCGAATCAAGAATGAATGCAATTTTGAAAAAGATGGAAAAACACGTTCTAACATCGATGGCTGACTCCGAGATTAGATCAAAAATCACAGAAGACATCCGAAAAACAAAACCCGTCGGAACAAACACCGCAAGATTGTACGGCAAACCAAAACTCATAAAGCCGTGACAGCCTCAGGAGCTCCCTCGATGAGGCCCATTATGACAATGATCAGCGGTCCACAACATAAACCAGCCAAGTTTCTCTGCAAACTACTTAAACCAATACGGAGCATCATAAACGCAAACACTATCAAGGACTCCTTCCAACTAGCAAATGAATTGAAGAAGAAAAACATCCTACAGAATAAAATGGTCTCGCTTGACGTCTCATTCTTATTTACAAACATACCACTGGATAAGACAGCGGAGATCTTGTGTGACCTCATCAAAAATGAGTTTTTTGACTTCCCTATAGACACCAATGACATCAGAGACCTCATATTATCATGTACTAAAAACGTGCAATTTACATTCGAAGGGATATACTACCGCCAGATCAATGGTGTAGCTATGGGAAGTTGCATCGCACCCCTCCTGGCAGATGTATACATGTATCACCTGGAAAAAACGAGCCTAAAAGGTATAATTGACCAGTGCGCACTCTACAAAAGGTATGTAGATGATATCTTGTTGTTCATCTCAGAAGCAGCAGACCCTTCCGAAATCCTCAAAGTCGATCCAGACATCAAATTCACTCTCGAGGTAGAGAAAGACGACAGTTTTCCCTTCCTTGACATCAAACTCATTCGAGAAGCAAACGGGGATTTGACACTGGCCATACATAGAAAATCCACTTTCACCGGACAATAAATTCACTACAACAGTAGTGTGCCAAAATCCCACAAAAAAATTAGTAAACAACCTAGCAAACAGAATCAGGAAGATCTGCTCTGAACACAAGATTGAGGAAGAACTGGGCTACCTCAGGAAACTTTTGCTAATAAACAACTACCCAGAGCGTTTCATTGATGTCAACATCAGACCACGGCAGATTCGTACTAGAGAGGATACCGTCAAGCAGGTTTTCCTAAACTTACCATTTAGAGGCGACGTACCAGCCTCAATAATTGCACGGTGGCTGAATAGAATAACTAAGGACAACTTTCCCAGTGTTAAAGTTAATATGACATTTAGTACACAGAGAATCATGAGGTTGGATGCCAAAGATCAATTGCTAATTCAATCCAAATCATCCATAGTCTACAAATTCTCATGTATGTGCGGTGGCACATATATCGGACGTACGAAGAAGCAATTGATAAGCAGAAATTGATTAACAAAGGCTTGGCACCGTCAGGAAAATCAGCTATTTCCGATCATATATTGGCAACGGGGCACCCTGTCAATTCGACCAACTTCACAATTCTACATAAAGCAAAATCAAAAAAATTATTATTTATTTATGAAGCCCTTTACATAAAACAACAAGCACCTGACCTTAATATTCAAAAGTTTCATCAACATGATATTCTTATCGACTGGTCAAGAATAACAAAATTCAACAACAATTTACTAGTATCCAGTCAAGAACAAACAGGCCATCGACTAGAATCAACAAACATACAATCGGATTGGCACCAAACTGAAGTGGAAATAACAGAGGCGCATACGGTGACAGAAGTTACCAAACAATGTGAGCGATCAACACTGCAATCCACACTGGTGCTATTACCATGTGGAAATGATAAATTTGCGCAACAAGGTGAAACGATCATCTACACTGGGAAAAATAGCACTTGTATATGTAACAGTGAACAATGCGCACAAATGGTTAATTCTCAAGCCATCAAAACAATAATGACCAGATCCCAGACATCACATTGCAATACTGCGAGAATGACCTTTACATGCAAACACGCATACACACAAACACAAACGCATACACACTTTCAAACTAGCCAAAACAAGAAACAGAAGTAAAAACGAGTCAATTTGTTACCACTAGTGTAATCAATTGAAAACCCAAAATGTATAAATATGAATGATTGTATAAGAGATGATTAGTATTCACGAAATAAATGGCCTTTATCCACTTTGTTATTTATGTGTTCTGTTTTCCTAATTATAAATATACGTGTTAAATTAAAAAGGAATGGATATTTTAAATATATATATATATATATATTCTTTTGAAATGCGAGCTTTAATAAAATTCATTGTACCCTTCCTTTGAGCTTGAACTGGATGTGTCGCACGCAATTTGATTGGGTTCTATTTTTCAAACTCTCTCTATGTTCACATATTTCTATCTTGTTTGGCTTTCCAATTTATATATAAAGATATGTTCTTTAGTAGATATTTGAGAAAAACATGCGAAAGAAATATTTCTTATATCTGACAAAATTTCCTTTTGTTTTTGCACACAGGAAGGTTACAATGAATATATATATATATATATATATATATATATATATATATATATATATATATATATATATACTAAACTATTTGGAGCAACTTACCATAAACCAATCTTGTCTGCAAAATATTTACATTACAGCAGTTTTATGCATTTTTTGGCTGCTTTTCAAGCATTGACAGGGTGGTTAGTGAAGATTTCAAAGACAGTGAATTTAATGAAGCAATAAACCATTTAAGGCATGTTGGCTATCATGAAAAGTTAATTGAATCAATTATTAAACGAGGAATTAAAAAGAAACAGACGTATTGCGGAGCAGAAAAGTAAACAGTCTACCTGAATATCCCATTTAAGGAGAATGCAGTTTCTCCAATAGCACAAAAGATAGTTGAAGCGGAATTAACACGTACAGTTAATGCGGTTAAACTTTGATCGTTATTTAAGTGAACAACCTTGTCGTTACTTACAATCATAGAGAAATAGCCATTAATGTGGACATCACTTATTATTTACCAATATACATGAGCAAGTTATGGATCAACTTACGAAGGCTGATTGACCTGACGGTTAATTACTCGAATGAGAGTTCATTTTAACTTAAACACGTTTTAAATCAAATGGTGAATACGTGTCTGCAATTGCGCAACACATCGTTGAAACATTACACGTATGTTCTCCAGACGTAGCATTTTAAATAATTAGTAAATGAATAAACAAAAGGGAACTAGCCATATACGAAGTTTTATGGATAAACAAATTTCAGCCGGATATATGCAAACAGAAGAAGCATGTTCAGGCATTGATCTTGAACCGGAAGTGACGTACGAAATTGATTGGATTCCCTTGTTTCACACTCTATCCCTGTTTAAGTTTTTCTATTTTGTTTTGCCTTTTTATTTACATTTAAATAGATATTCTTTTGTAGATACGTGAGTTTTACTTTGTTGTGTGATTAGTTAGATACAATGGGATAAGAGTTTATTGCAAGCTCGCAATCATGATATTGCAAACGGTAAAACTGGTGCAAATAAATTAGTTAATTTAAAAGTCAAACTATTTCCAATTTACAAAATGAAATAAATGTATAGCCTTGTTATTGCTATAAAATTGCAATTTGTATTATTAAACGAACATTGGTTGCGCTGGTGGTGATAACAATTATTATAATCAAGGTTGCGGTCTTGATATAAACACCTGACCCATTAATTACTTACATATGTCAGTATAAACTAAGAATTGTATAGTGTAGAAAAGGCAATTCATCCAGTAGACCGGTTTCGTCCTTATTGGGAACTCATCAAGTACTGGCCAGAATTTGCCGCAGACAGGATACGAACCTGGGCACGTCTGCTTCGGAATCTGGTGCTCTAACCACTGAGCTATCCTGCCGCACACTACACTACACACAATTTTCAGTTATATACTAACTAATGTAACTTGGTTAGTCAATTTTTCCTTTAGGTGGAGCTCATATGGCATCCATTTAGACCCAAAGTTCCAACTAACTATGCCCAATCTGTCATTACTGAACAGACACCACATTACATGGGGAAGTGGTATTGAAATGAACATTTATATAATTAAACGAACATTGGTTGCGCGGGTGGTGGTAACAATTATTATAATCAAGGTTGCGGTCTTGATCTAAACACCTGACCCATTAATTACTTACATATGTCAGTATAAACTAAGAATTGTATAGTGTAGAAAAGGCAATTCATCCAGTAGACCGGTTTCGTCCTTATTGGGAACTCATCAAGTACTGGCCAGAATTTGCCGCGGACAGGATACGAACCTGGGCACGTCTGCTTCGGAATCTGGTGCTCTAACCACTGAGCTATCCTGCCGCACACTACACTACACACAATTTTCAGATATATACTAACTAATGTAACTTGGTTAGTCAATTTTTCCTTTAGGTGGAGCTCATATGGCAGCCATTTAGACCCAAAGTTCCAACTAACCATGCCCAATCTGTCATTACTGAACAGACACCACATTACATGGGGAAGTGGTATTGAAATGAACATTTATATAATTAAACGAACATTGGTTGCGCGGGTGGTGGATAACAATTATTATAATCAAGGTTGCGGTCTTGATATAAACACCTGACCCATTAATTACTTACATATGTCAGTATAAACTAAGAATTGTATAGTGTAGAAAAGGCAATTCATCCAGTAGACCGGTTTCGTCCTTATTGGGAACTCATCAAGTAGTGGCCAGAATTTGCCGCGGACAGGATACGAACCTGGGCACGTCTGCTTCGGAATCTGGTGCTCTAACCACTGAGCTATCCTGCCGCACACTACACTACACACAATTTTCAGTTATATACTAACTAATGTAACTTGGTGAGTCAATTTTTCCTTTAGGTGGAGCTCATATGGAATACATTTAGACCCAAAGTTCCAACTAACCATGCCCAATCTGTCATTACTGAACAGACACCACATTACTTGGGGAAGTGGTATTGAAATGAACATTTATATAATTAAACGAACATTGGTTGCGCGGGTGGTGATAACAATTATTATAATCAAGGTTGCGGTCTTGATATAAACACCTGACCCATTAATTACTTACATATGTCAGTATAAACTAAGAATTGTATAGTGTAGAAAAGGCAATTCATCCAGTAGACCGGTTTCGTCCTTATTGGGAACTCATCAAGTACTGGCCAGAATTTGCCGCGGACAGGATACGAACCTGGGCACGTCTGCTTCGGAATCTGGTGCTCTAACCACTGAGCTATCCTGCCGCACACTACACTACACACAATTTTCAGTTATATACTAACTAATGTAACTTGGTTAGTCAATTTTTCCTTTAGGTGGAGCTCATATGGAATCCATTTAGACCCAAAGTTCCAACTAACAATGCTCAATCTGTCATTACTGAACAGACACCACATTACATGGGGAAGTGGTATTGAAATGAACATTTATATAATTAAACGAACATTGGTTGCGCGGGTGGTGGTAACAATTATTATAATCAAGGTTGCGGTCTTGATATAAACACCTGACCCATTAATTACTTACATATGTCAGTATAAACTAAGAATTGTATAGTGTAGAAAAGGCAATTCATCCAGTAGACCGGTTTCGTCCTTATTGGGAACTCATCAAGTACTGGCCAGAATTTGCCGCGGACAGGATACGAACCTGGGCACGTCTGCTTCGGAATCTGGTGCTCTAACCACTGAGCTATCTTGCCGCACACTACACTACACACAATTTTCAGTTATATACTAACTAATGTAACTTGGTTAGTCAATTTTTCCTTTAGGTGGAGCTCATATGGCATCCATTTAGACCCAAAGTTCCAACTAACCATGCCCAATCTGTCATTACTGAACAGACACCACATTACATGGGGAAGTGGTATTGAAATGAACATTTATATAATTAAACGAACATTGGTTGCGCGGGTGGTGGTAACAATTATTATAATCAAGGTTGCGGTCTTGATAGAATCGCCTGACCCATTAATTACTTACATATGTCATTATAAACTAAGAATTGTATAGTGTAGAACAAG
>JAQBSW010005654.1:0-55475 GCA_029291075.1 Eudiplozoon nipponicum
ACAACAACCACCTGGCCGAAATATTCAAGTTTCATCAACATGATATTCTAATCGACTGGCCACGAATAACAAAATTCAACAACAATTGACTACTATCCAGGCAAGACCGAATACGCGCTCGACTAGACTCAACAAGCATTCAATCGGATTGGCAACAAATGAAGAGGAAGAAACACATGCACATACGGTGACAGAAATGTCCAAACAATATGAGCTTTCAACACTGCAATCCGCACTTGCGCTGTTACCAAGTGAAGAACACAAATTTACGCAAAAAGGTGAAACGACAATCTACACTCGGAAAAATAGCACTCGTGCACGTACCAGCGAATATTGCGAACAAATGGTTAATCCTCAAGCCATCAATACAATAATCACTTTACATACAACGAGAATGACCTTTACATGCAAACAGGCGCGCACACAAACACAAATGCACACACGCTTACCAATCAGCCAAAACACAAAATGGAAATAAAACCGAGTCAGATTTGTTGCCACCCACATAATCAAATGAAAACCCAGAATGTATATAAATGAAAGATTGTAGAGCGAAGTTTAGTAGTCTCGAAATAAATGGCCATTATCCACTTTGTTATTAATGTAGTTTTTCTTCCTAACTAGAAATATATAAATATAAATATATATATATTTATATTTATATATATATATATAGTGTCCTGAGGCTGTATATGGTACTAACTCAATGTACGTGGAGATTTTATTTGTAATTTTTACTCAATTACATAATCGACTATATTTTAGTAATTACGAAAGCTATAAGGTAAGTGGATTGCATCTCTAATTTGTACAGACCGTCGTATCATTTTGGTTCTATAGTAATCAAACGGTTGCTAAGATCGCAATGCCTAATAAATAAATAAATCCACTTTAGGTCTCGCAGCCAAGAATAAACAAAAAATACACTTTAGATAGTCTTATTAAGTTCACTTACACCACAAGAGAAGAACTCCAAATTCAAGCAATCGGCAGCCTTCATTCGACTTGAATTGTCAACGACTAGAACCCTGCGTATCTATAATAGAATAAAATCAACAATCATGGCGTATTTTAAATACCAGACGAATTTAAAATTATATTCCAAACGCATATTGTTCTTTGTAACAATTTTGAGGCTTATATCGACACATACTCAAAATTATTTGTAATTACTATCACTGAACGTTAAAAATTAAAATGGCTGTGATCCCTTTTCTGCCAACACACATGAATGAACTATTCTTTATAGTCATTAGATACAGAAACATGATTATATCACATTTTAAAACTATGCTTATAATAATTATTATGATGTTAATGATGCCATAATTCCTATATAATGCCTCTGGAAAATAATATAATGACTACTACTGCATACTTAGCAGACAAAATCTAAACTTTTATACCTTATTATACTGTATAGCGACAGAACCTGTTATAAACAGTTTAATTCAAATAACGACACCGAATCTAGACTAGGAATTAATTAATTTACTTTTGTGCTAAGTATTAATTCATACAGAGGAATTTTCTCACAGACCATAGACAATTCACCCTATGAAGCATATGTTCTTTCATGTAGTTGGTCGGTTTCTTCCTGCTAGTAATGTATATGAGATAAATTCTTTAAGAATATTTTATTTAATCTGGTACAATACTTTAAAGTAAACGTTCATTTAACCGTAAAGAATAGAACACGTCATGAGTAGCATGTAACAAAGACTAATTAGTGTGCAGCATTTAGATAATTCTTCAATAATATCAAAATCCGTATTTGATTTTGCAAGAACTCGTCCATTGATTTCTTAACAAAATGCAATATGAAATAACGTGTTAAATACTTATCTAGAACAAATTAAAATAAATTATAATAAACAAGAGCTAAATCAGCATGGCCAAATACATGCTATGCTAATATCGATGTGTGCTTAAAAAGGACCAAAGAGAAAAATTATAACACGACCAGCTAAAACTGACGCCAAATTCCACCTGGCTCGACTCATACTGATGTTTGCCACCAATTGTGTTTTACTTCTGTGCGTATTGTGTCAACCCTGAAGATGAGCCTGGAAATTCGGGCTCGAAAATTTGGAAGATCAATGGAAAATCTTGTTCCAACGTCATTTTCAGACAATCAGCTAATTGAAGGCTTAAAGAAGAAAGGACAAGTGAGAACCCATCAATTGAGGCCAAAAATTACATCACCTGAAAATGATGAAAATTCAAGATTTTACCGACCTATGAGTGCTATCAATTGTCCCGCACAAGAAAAATGCGGTCAAATCCACAACAAGAAGGACAGCACTGTGCAACCGAATTCTTCTTTTAAAATGCATTATAATACTTGTCGCAATATAAGACGCCAACTTAAGCGTAGTCTAAATGTCGATCTAGAAAACTTTTCGATCAGAAAGGCGGAAGAATGTGGGAAAAGCGTTCGCGTCAGGTAATAGTCGCTGTTTGTTCCAACTTATTCCCGCAACAGGTCCGAGAAAATTAAAAGTCAGTGAAACCATAAATGATAGTAACAATCATTTAATAACCGATAAAATATGTCGTCTTGAATGGTGGACTGAACACTTCAAAGACCAATTTTCTTGGCTACTCGTGTCAGTTCCGATTTCCGAAAGCATGTCTGCATCAACAGTGTGGAATATTAGTCCCGAAGAACCATCTGAGTGAGAAGTACGCGACACAATCCTGTCTTAAACGCCGCAAAGCCGCAGGCCTCGATGATTAGCTTCCAGGATTGTTTAAGGACGGTGGCGATATAATTTCAGGAGTGTCGAACAAACTTTTTGATACTATATGGAATCAGGAAACCGTACTACTTGATTGGAATGAGTCGACTTTTATTTCCATCTTCAAAAAAGGTAATCGTAGTTCGCGCGATAACCATCTTGGTATAGGCTTGACTCCGGTCGTATATAGGTTATTTGCGTCGATTATCCTACGTCTTCTTAGTGCTTCACGTGAATCACAAATAAGAGAAGAAAAGGCCGGATTCCGCGCAGGAAGAGGTATAGATAGTATGTTTACGTTAAGGCAGGTTCTTGAACAGAGACATTTATATCACCGTCCCACAATAGCCGTCTTTCTAGACTTCAAGGGTGCATTTGATTCGGTGGATCGCAATGTCATATTCCATATCTTGTCGAAAAGCGGTGTGCCCACAAAATTTGTTAATATTATACGAGCTCTCTGAACAAATACTTCTGGTCGCGTTAAGGTCTACAACGAATTAACGCATAACCCTTCAACCAGCAGTGGTGATCGTCAAGGTGGTACACTTTCCCCCTTTTTTTAATTTAGTAATCGATGCTATTATGAAAAACACCCTACCACACAATCAGGACATTGGAGTTGAAGTTTTCCCGGGCGATAAACTAGTCGATCTTGACTATGCGGACGATATCGTACTATTATTCGACAATCGGGATGCTGCCCAGGCCACCTTGAATAGATTAACAGACATTGTTCCGCCTTTCGGTATGAAATTCGCACCCTCTAAATGTAAGATACTGTTACAAGATCACCCAACACTCACTCCAACGTTACGACTGCAGAATGAAGATCTATACATAGTCGACAGGTTTACATATCTTGGGAGCTCTATCAATAGCTTGGGCAATATGTCTGACGAGGGGAGAATGGGAATCGCGAAAGAAAGAACCTTCACCAATTATGGAGAAACGCCAATATTTCACTCCTTCTTAAAGGTCGTGTTTACAATACATCTTTATGCGCAGTTTTACTATACGCTTTTGAAGCTTGGCCTCTTAAACTTGATGCTTTTATGCGCTTACAGGCATTCGACCATCGTTGTTTGAGAGTTATAACTCATGTTGTTTACCAACAACGAATAACTAATCTCGACATCCGTAGTCGTATTATTGTATCTGCAAATAAGTGCTCTTCGTTAGAATGCTAACTTGGCAATAATGGTGTTGTGGAGAGATTTAGTTGCCTCATTTCTGTGAGTTATCCTAATAAATTTACTCATAGTAAGTAGGTAACTCTCTCTCTCTCTCTCTCTCTCTCGTAAATCTCAATAACAATTTGTATGATATATTTTTTTTCTTCACTCCTTATATTTATATGGCAGTGAAGCATTGACTTTTGTATGACTGGACATGATGATGATGATGATGATTATATAGATGACATAGGATAATTTAGTGGTTTCCGATGGAATGCTTTTTCAATAGGTATACAAAATTTAATAAGTGCTAGTTAATCTAAACAGATACGAACGCATTTTAATCATAAACATAGTTACACAAGCGATATTGTCTGAAGGTTAACTGAGAATGTGAAAAATGGATGACGTCACTTTGGGATTAAATAATACAATTTCATTAATAGATGTTCCCAGAAACGATGAACCCTAAGCGACCAGCCACTCGTAAAATAAGCGCAGACAGTGATGGCAAGCAGATCATCGGTTTTACTTTTGGATGGTGGAGGCAATACATATTATATTCACCTCGTTATATGTGTAGCTGTTTAATTATATCACTCAATTTACTAAAGAAAAATTTCTTACAGTCTAGTAATAAGTGTAGTTTCAACTGTCCAAAAGTAAGGTTAGTAGTCATTAATGTTTATCACTCTGAATTTTTATCATTTAATCGAAATTATATTGATTTGAATAAAATAAAATAATTTGTCAGTTATAGCAATGCGTTTCGGCGGAAGAAAAGAAATACAGAATTTACTGTTTATTCGTTGTATGCTAAAAGAATAACTCGCAGTCTGAGATTAAATATATATATATACTATACTGCTACAGTGATTTGGAAACGCATTTAGATTGGAGACGCTTATGGCTGATGAAGAAATAGCACTTGATAGGATTTCGTTTACCTTACACGGTATATACGTTGAATTGTATCAACGTCAGCATCATCATCATGTACAGCTACACAAAAAGCCAGTAGTAACTAATGTTTTATCGCCACATAACCAGAAGAGAAACATAAAACAGGAGCTTTTTAATAAATAACAATAGAAATAATAATTTATTCACACAAATTATTAGTGAGATTTATGATAGAGATAGTACCTAGTTACAATGAGTATAAGTAAATAGATAACACATAGAAGTGAGGCAAACTAAACCTCTACGCAACACCATTATGGCCAAATCAGCATTAAGACAAGGAAGGATCAACAAAACAGCTTTCATGTGGGTTTCACTGTATCACATCCTCAACAAAACAAAACCTCGCAGCTAACTCTGCCCTACTAAGAAACGAAAGTTACGAAGATGATGCTACTAGAAATCTACAACGAGATCGCCATTGAGCTCGATTCGATGCCATATCGCGCAGGGTTTCTAACCAAGAACTACGATACGCACGTGGATCCCTGGCAGACGAGAGGATCCTATACTACACACTTTAGATGTAAGTGACTTCAAATGTTTCCGTCATGTTAAAATTTGCCCACCTTGTTTCTTACGCCAATCTGGCGCTGGATGAGAGAACAGAGCTCTACTGGGCAATCGAACTAAGAGCATACGCAAAACATGATTGAGCAAGCGTAGTTGATGCAGCCTTATTTGTATTTCCAACGGGGAGCAGATTGTTGACCGATCCAAAAATACATTTACAGATGTCAGCATTAGTTAGTTATTGTTGGTAAGGTACATGTTTTATGCTTCTCATATCACGACGGTCGAATGCCTGTAGGCGTATAGTAAAATTGCGCGTATACGACTGTTTGAAATTTTCAAACTGAGTTTCCGTCCTAAAACATCAATGGCGAATAACTGTCGCTATCAATGAGTGTACATGAACGCCAACAGACGACACAAAATAAATGCAAAAATAAAGAGCCGATCTGATCAAAGCGTCTACACTACGATGTAGCATCCGCATCGCATATGGTTGATGAAAGTCGGTAGATTTATTTGGCGAAACTATCTTAAAAGTTCGGTCACGAGTTTTGCTTTCCAGGACATTGAGCCAATTTTGGTGAAAGGTTAGAATCACAGAAGAGATAGAAGAAAATTTTCGTGGTCAGAAAGAAATACTTGCTATTCATAAAACTTCAACACGACGAAACTTATTCACACTAAATAAGACGCGAAGGTGTGCAAAAATCTACAGCAAAAATGTGACGTAAACGTTTTTAAATAACATTTAACATATTTACACTGTATTGAAACCACCTAAGATGGAGAAATAGATCAAAATCTGTTCGTGAATAAATTCGTTTACAACGATCAAGCGATAGTAAGTAATCCATTTACAGTATCTGTCTATGCCATATTTGATTTAGGAAAACTATGACAAATTGAGCACACCTCAGCGTATACCAACCCTAACAGAATCAGCCGATTTATTAAAAGGTTGCAGACAGATTAGAAATTTTTTTGTTTTTTCCGGAAAACAAACCACAAAATTTAATATTCATTTTACAAATATTTATACGAACAGTTTAATAGTTCTGACGGATATGATTTGAATGGTTGGTGTGCAATACGAGTTTCATATGTTGACTCTCCGCCATTTTCCACTTTGTTATTAATGTGTTTTTTCTTCCTTATAGGAAATATACTGTGCAATATTTGAAGGTAATGAACATAATAAAGATATATATAAATATATATATATATATAGTTGTTGAGTGAATTTTTCATCATATATATATATATATATATATATATATATATATAGTTGTTGAGTGAATTTTTTCATGTCTCCATGCATATGCATATATAGAGTTTAGTTAATGACACCAATTATTTGTTTAAAACCACAAAGATTTAAAAAATATATAAATCAAACTGTTTTGAAACGAGGTTGCCACATTTGCTTAAATCTGCTATTGTGGGTATTGTGCTGTGTATATATATGTTATTATAGGCCTGATGATGGAAAGGAAAATTCTGCTCCAAAACGTTGCTAGTGAACGAAGATTTGATCGTACCTCATTTCCAGTGGTTCGTATGAACGATGTTAAAAGTTTCGGAAGAAAGGGACGAATCCGCATACAGCCAAAGCTAAGAGGAAACAGATGCGTACTTGGAAATGGGGATCGAATGCATCTTTGCGAAACTGATAGTGCAAAGCAACAACCCACAAACGCAACTCGCGGAGAGTCAACAAGTTTAAAAAGTCCTTGTACTGATAGAACAGGTACGTAGTAAATACTACTACTACTACTACTACAGAGCATTACACCAGCACAATATACAGATTTACTATAATCAAGGTTGCAAACTGACCCATTAAGTACACACATTTGTCAGTATAAACTTAGAATTGTATATTGTATAACATGAAATTCATCCAGTAGACCGGTTTCGTCCTTATTGGGAACTCATCACGTACTGGCCAGAATTTGCCGCGGACAGTACGTGATGAGTTCCCAATAAGGACGAAACCGGTCTACTGGATGAATTGCCTTTTCTACAATATACAATTCTTAGTTTATATTGACAAATATGTATACTTAATGGGTCAAGTGTTTATATCAAATTTGCAACCTTGATTATATTAAATGTTATCACCACCCTCGCAACCAATGTTCGTTTAACAATACACGGATGCTTTACTATTGCAAAACGATAAAAGTTACATTGTCGCTGTAAATGAACCCTTGATAGCCCATTTATAGTGAATGTATTCTTCATTAATCACCAGATTTCATACCAGACGGAACTGGCTGACTAGCTCCACAATATTTTAGTGGTGGTGGTCTAAAACGACATCATCAATGTTTACTTGCAACAATGAAAATTAAATTTTAGAAATGGAATGCATACTGTTTTATTTAAAGGATGCGAGGATAATATTAATTATCAAAATTGACTTAGACTCAAATTAATAACGTAACTATAAATATATTCTTACACATTTAAATATGCTGTCGTGCTCATAAAATATTCCAAATCAAATAAGAATTTTATATGTAACGAAATTGATTATTCTACCTTATTAGTTTGCTGGGCTATAACACTTAATGAGTTCGTCTTAAATCACGGAAAAGTATATGCTGTCTGGAAAAAGAAATAAATTGTGATGCCCAAAATATCAATGATCTGAAGACGTCATAATTTGTTAATAATTAAATAAATCTAAACAAATAGATGTGCAAATTAAATGACCTTATAAAATTGACACTTAGTTTATGTAGTTAAGGATCAGGGACGTAACATACCACATCCTTGGCTGCATCACTGATATCATCCCACTCGGGGCTTGGAAACGAATAACTTCCTTGCATAATCTGTCGCAGCATAAGATGTTCTTTGCGATTCCAAAAGGGAGGACACCCGACCAGAAGCGTGTACATGATAACACCACAGGCCCATTCATCCACGATCATGCCATAAGGAGGTTGATCATCATAGTAGCCCACCATTAGCACTTCAGGTGCTAAATAGCCTGGCGTTCCTCTAGTTTCTAAAAGTGAAAAAATTTTAAATTTATTTCCTGTTAATGATTGATGAAACCAAGAAAATAGAATTCAAGGAATTCTACACAGGCGAACAAAGTAAAACCAGTTATTGTACAACCCATTATTGAGTGTAAACAACTCTAATAGATTTTAAAAAATAATAAGGCGAACAAGTCGTCACTGTTTTTGCTCTAAAAAGTGATTGATGCTAGCCATTGTCGTCTGGAAGACCTCTCACGAACACAATTACTCTGAGAACTTCACTGTAGCGTAATATATTATTCTTTTGAAATGCGAGCTTTAATAAAATTCATTGTACCCTTCCTGTGTGCAAAAGCAAAAAGAAATTTTATTAGATACAAGAAATATTTCTTTCGCATAATCTCCTCAAGTATCTACCAATGGGCATATCTTTATATATATGTTCACATATTTCTATCTTGTTTTGCTTTCCAATTTATATATAAAGATATGTTCATTAGTAGATATTTGAGGAGATTATGCGAAAGAAACATTCCTTGTATCTGATAATTTTTTTGTTTTTGCACACAGGAGGGGTAATACATTATTGCAATTCTAGCATCGATTTACCACATTGAACATTCTTTGTGTCTTTATTAAATTAGCAAGAGGAATAAAAAATTAAATACTCATTGACAAATCCTGAATACATATACCTTGTTACAGAGAACTAATAAATACGTAATTGTATATTAGGTATACTGTACCTAGTAGCAAAATAGGGCCTAAGATATATATCAAAATGAGCATAACCAGCTCTAACATCATGTACACATGCCATTCGTGCTTAGTGGCGACTCATAAGTTGGAGCCGGCACTATGCTCAAAACTCCAAAGCCAACTAACTATATGTAATATACACTAAGTCTGTAAAGGATACCAAGCCTGTGAAGAGTGTCAAAGCTAGGCTAAATTTCACCAAAATTAAGAATTACCACAAATTTCTGAACATGTTACTTCAATTAAAATATCATTCATGGTGCGTGATTGCGAGAGTTTGCAAGCTTGAAGTAAACATCAATTCCATTGTATTTAACCAGTCGTCGAACAACATAGTAAAACTTTCAGATATTACCCTGAGAATTTCCAAGAGTTGCAATCATGAGTTGTCGCTTTGCACTGTTAGCTTCGATTGATCCTCATTTCCAAGTACGCACCGTATTCGTTTTCGTGGTGGCTGGGTGCTAATTCGCCTATTTACTCAGAAGGCATCAGCATCGTTTCGAAACGAGGTTACTACAGTTGCTTAAACCTGATATCGTGAGCATTTTGACTGTGATTAGAGGCCTGATGATGGAACAGGAAATGCTACTCAGAAACGTCGCCAATCAACGAAGATTAGATCGAACCTCATTATCAGTGGTTATTATGAACGAAGTTTAAGTATTCGGAGACGAATCAGCACCCAGCCACCACGAAGACAAACTCGATGCGTTTTTGAAAATGGGGATCAACCTGATCTCTGCGAAACTGATTGTGCAAAGCGACAAAACACGATCACAAGTCGTTTAAATTCTCAACACTTACTGATGTGTTTAGACCTTCCAATGTATATTCGGACCTACCATGTTTGCATAAATTCTCTCATACGCCTCTTCCTTGATAACTTTCACTGAATAACCTCTGGATTGTGTGCTTTAACAAGGATGTAGCCACTGTAGTCCACCATATTCTCTTTACACATCTCGATCATTGTTAATACTCAATTAAAATGCACAATATATTCTCGAACTTGGTTGTTTATTCTAGCTAATGTGAAAGGGTAAAACAGAAGGATAATAATCACATGTACGTCTTATTATAGTGTTTCTTATATATCTATATCAACACCTTCCTAACTCACAGATCGCGAACTCACACTTACGCAACTATACGACCTTCCACATACGTTTGCATATATATACCCGAGTGTCGATTATCCTTTCTTTCTCTAGTACCTACAAGTAGTTTTAAATCAATATAAGATTTCCAAGTATCTGTAATTCAAGCAAACAAAATTCTTTGATAAGCCTACACAACAAAAAATTTCTTATTATTCGATAACGTGTCTGCTACGGCTTGTTAGAAAGTCAACAAAAAATTTATGACAGCTCGTTCGCTAGCACTGGTCTGTTACTTAGATCTGTGTAATTTTAAACTTATACATAAAAAGTCAAATGTTTTTGTTTAAATTTTTGACTATGACTCTTTACATAAATCAATCAGTTACCATCTATATATCAAATTATTAAATTTATAGACAGGTCAGGCTCATTCTATAATAGCAGTCTAATCTCGCTTTCATATATTAAGCATCGCCTGAACATTAGACTAGCGTTTAATAAAAATACCTGACCTGTGTTGTGACTAACACAGGCTGAATTACGGTTTTATTTATTATATATATATATATATATATATATATATTATATATATATATATATATATATATATATTGAAAGGCACAAAAACATAAAAATGTAAAAAAATGGATTGTGAAATAAGGGAAACAACCAATCAATTACGCTCGTCGCCTCTAGTTAAAGCTCAATGCTTGAACATGCTTCTTCTGTTTGAATAAATTCGGCAACAATTTGTTTATCCATGAAGCATCGTGTGTGGCTAACTCCCCTTTGTTATAGAATTTAGTAATTATTTTAAATGCGACGTCTGTAGAACAGCCTTCCTCTCATCGATTTACTATCACATCGGTACCCGTATTTAGCCCGCATACGACATGGATAAATTTTGAAAAATCACACGCCACTCCTACTTATCAAGATCTACTTACTCAACAAGGAATCTAAACCGATTTTGAATACTCATGTAGTGATCTTTTAGAAAAACGATTCATTAGTATTTATCTGTTCCAAGTTTTCAGGAAATAATGACTGGACAATTAATGTTCCTCGCGCACACTCCATGAAATCAACTGGCACGATGTTTGATTTATAAAATGCACACGTTTACCATCATTTCACCACTTAACTTGCGGGATATCTGGCCAGATTAACAGTTGGCGCAACAATCTAAAGACTGTCGTCCAGTGCTTTAATGAATACATTAATTCTACGAGCAATCGGCGATCTACAATCTTTCCTCCTACGACTATACGGCAGACTTGAACCATCTTTCAATCAGCTGTTAAAGCATCAACAGATTTAATACTTCCTGCTCGGCATTGCAAATTAATTCTTTTAACCCACATCCGATAGCAACAAACTCCTATACCTCAAAGAAGGCATCCCATGATATCTAAGGCTCAATACATACCATACCACAAGGCGAAAATTTCTCATTAAGCAACCACTGCTAATGTTGATGATAAAAAACATTACTATAATCAAGGTTGCGAACTTTATATAAAAACCTGACCTATTAGGTTCTTACATTTAGAATGAATTATATAGTGTAGAAAATGCAATTCATCCAGTAAACCAGTTTTGTTCTTACTTAGAACTCATCATGTATTGGCCAGAATTTGCCGCGGACATTAAAACTGATTTTTTCCGTTTGCAAATACTAACTAGATATTAGTAAGTAGCATGGAAAATTTATTTTCATCAAATATTCTTTTAAAGGCATAACGAGCATTCAACATATAAAACATAATGTAGCGCTAAAATGCTTTTACCTGTTAATTCCTCTAAGTCCATTTCGAAAACCGCGAGTCCAAAATCCGTTATCTTAACATTGAAATTGCTATCAAGCAAAATATTTTCGGGCTTTAGATCTCTATGTACAATTCCTTTAGAATGAATATGCGCTACAGCATTGAATATTTGGTGCATTATGCATCTCGTGCGCTTTTCTGATAAAGTAACCATTTTTGTCAAATAATCAAATAATTCGCCGCCTTTACAGCTAAAGATAAATATTGAATCATTTTACAGTTCGAAGACAAGGAAGATAAAGGCGTCACCTTCAAAAACTTCATGCAATTCAATAATGTTAGGATGGCCAGTAACGCATTTAAGTATTGAAATCTCACGCATACATTCTGCTCGTAACAATGCTGGCATATCCACACCACTATTTAGATCGATTATTTTTACAGCATACTCTTGCATATTTTCTTTATCAACGCATAAACGAACAGAACTACTCGCACCCGTACCGAGTAACTCCTTAATATCGTACCGAGCGTAAAATGACTCTGCCAGCTTGGTGTCAGCCAAAAAATCATTAGAAACCGTCATTTTAACGATTCAATGTTCCACCTGTAAAATCAAGAAAAAGCCGATCCGCAGAGGTGCACACAGCGACCTAAACACAAGGTCACGAAAAAATTTGCTAAAACAATCAAACGTGTGGAGGTCGTAAATTCATTAATGTAAATAATACAAGCTAAAACTATACATTTATTTCACGCAAATCAGCAGCAGTGCTCAGATTATTGGTTACTTATTAAAGCCTTAAATTAAACTGTAGATGAAGATATTCCTTCCGATTAAATTAAAGTGACATTTGTTGAATAATTTAAACCACCATGGCTGATTCAAACGAATACTATTTAAAAAGAAAATTATTCTTTTATTTTCTAGAACATCCTTTGTTTAAATACTTTTCAGTATATATACTTTTGAATTGTGCGTAATTTCAGTGTACGGTAACCAATACCTCACATGGCGTAAGATTATTTAGCAAGCTGAATTTGTTTTTTTATATATTTCGGTGTTTACAAATACTTGATCTTCACAATATAAATCTGCTATCATTCTTTGTGTTTTGAAGCGTGCATATCGGGGAAATTCTGGAACAGGTGATTTAATAATTCTGTTTTCACGGCTTATTTATTTCCAGATTATTTGATTCGGGTGTATTGTTATGTAAAAAGTACACAGTCCGTTGTCCAATAAAAAATTATCAAATATATGCCTAAGTTTGATCAACATGGAAGCTAATCTTAAGCTCGAGGAAACTGACAAATTAGCTCAAGGTATCGCAGGCATGAACTTAATAAATATGGGCGAGAATGTTGGCTTATTATACTACAATATGTGTATTAAGACTAAAGCCGACTTGGCATCTATTGGGTTCTCATTAACTAATAGGGTTTCAGCCTCTGCAGAGCAATTTTGTGGAGAAGCTGAAATGTAAAGTAGAACATTACGGAGACGGTATACAGATCAAGAGCAAAATGAGCAAATTATAATCTGACATGTATTTATATGCATCAAAATGAGCATTATCTGAAGAATGCAATGAGGATCTAAGGGCCAACCCTAATGATCTGAGTGTAGAGAATGATATTTCGTCCGCCAAAAGTAAGGTAACAATTAATCGATATGGATTGATAACCTACTTCAATTACCTTTAAATTTTATGAATGCGCTCTGCAATTTTATAAATAGAATTTTGAAGAATGGGAAATTACCAATCAATATACTAACGATAGTAGCTATGTCTTTGCCAAAAGTAAATAATCCAACGTGTGCCAGTTATTATTAATTAATCTCTATTATCCCTTCGTTTTTGAAGATAATAGAACGATTGATACTAGATCATTTAGAACGTATGTTTTTTAGAATAGAATAGAATAGAATATCTTTATTTGGATTCAAACCACACATGTTCCATCAAATAATAAAATTAGAAAATGTACAATATAAAAAGATATCACATCACTTATATATGTGCAATTAGTTGTACTGTACAATTTATCAGCATCAGAAAGTTCAGCTGTAAAGAGTGATAGATTCTTCATCAAAATTAGAAAAATTTAAGATATAATTCGAGTATAACAGTTTGTAAGAAAAAAGGTAACCATGACTAATTATTGATTGTATGCATTGTTGATTAACAAGATGATATAATGCATAACCTTTCAGTTTTAATAATACACAATTTGAAGATAGATTCTCGAGAAATTATGTTGCTGAAACACAATTAATCCTGTCTTTTATTTAACCATGAGAATGTATTATCATAATCAAAATTAAAAATATCAGCAGGATTGAACACTTTTTCTAGTTCGGTAGATAAAAATTTAAAAGACATTTTAGTTGGAGGCGTTTCTCTAAGCCCCTTTAGCAATTGATTGTAAATTTTGTAAATTTTTAAAAAAGAGAGTAGCTTGCTCGCAACATTCCCACCATTGGTGGTTTGACTTGAATAAAATAGAATAGGAAATCTTTATTTGGATTCAAACCTTACATGTTCCATCAAATAATAAAAATAGAAAATGTACAATATAAAAACATATCACATCACATAAATATGTGCAATTAGTTGTACTGTACAATTTATCAGCATCAGAAAGTTCGGTTATAAAGAGAGATAGATTCATCATCAAAAATAGAAAAATTTAATGTATTATTCGAGTGTAACATTATGCAAAAAAGGGAACCATGACTAATAATTGATTGTATGTATTGTTGTTTAACATACTATGTAATGCACAACGTTTCAGTATTAATAGTACAAAACTTGAAGATAGAATCTCGAGAAGTTATGCTGCTGAAAAACAATTAATCCTGTCTTTTATTTAACCACGAGAAAGTATTATCATAATCAAAATTAAAAATATCAGCAGGATTGAACACTTTTTCTAGTTCGGTAGATAAAAATTTAAGAGACATTTTAGATGGAGGCGTTTCTCTAAGCCACTTTGGCAATTGATTGTAAATTTTGAAAATTTTTGAAAAAGAGAATAGCTTGCTCGCAACATTCCCTACCAATGGTGGAGATATTGCAAATTGACCAGATCTAGTTCCAACTTCATGACTCTTTCTTATTGGATTCATATAGGCACCAGTCCACTGGTTCAAATGGAAAACTTTTATGCAATAGCACATCCTCCGAAACCATAAAGGATGCTGTGATACAAACTGTAATCTAGTGGCATATATAGTGCAGGAGATAGGACTTATTTGTTTCACAACTTTTCTTTGTACAGCTTCTATCTTATTAGACAAACCCTTTGTTAAAGGATTCCAAGTAGCAGCAGCATATTCTAATATCGGTCTAATCCATATTATAAACATTTTATATTTTATTTCACTCGATAAAAAATTTTTATTTATTAGTGCCCATCTGTTCTTGGCACTGCCTACTATCCTTTCAAATTGTCTCTCAGCAGAAGCCGTACAATGAATAGTTATACCAAAATCCTTAATTTCTTGCATAAGTTTAATCTCAAAAACATCATTAATCTCAGCATCATGAAAATAAACATAATTGAAATCAGTTCTGTTACCTATTTTCAAAGCTCTCGTCTTTTTACTGTTTATTCTCAGCCCTAGTGTTAACAAGTATCTACTTAAATCATACAAATCTAGTGTCACATTATTTTTGGAGAATTCAACATTTTTTGGATCAATTGGGAAGATTATTTTTAAATCATCAGCGAATTTGCAAACTCGACCGTTAAGGATCTTAGTTTCCAAATGTGCAAATACAATTTTAAATAAAATGGGCCCCAAGCTTGATCCCTGTGGAACTCCACTCGTTACTCGTGTAACGACACAAATCAATCGCCGACATATTGCGTAAATTAAATTCAAATTTATTTACGTTGCACCAATGAGAAAAAAGCAAATTGCCGTTTAACCACGTTTAACCACGTTTAACCAATAGTATGCAAGTACACATATTGCATGCTATTTAAGCACGGTAATTTACCATGCAATCAGTTGGTCGTATCTACGTTCTGCCTCGTGTTACACATGTGCGTGCTGTCGGCTGTCAATACCTACGCTGGATATTGATTTGTTTCACCAACAATTGGCAACATTCGTGACTCACCGTGTTGCACTTCAGCCAGCAAGACGAGCCAATTAATGCAGAACTTCAACACACATGATAACAACAGCAGGAACCACAACCAGAGTCCACCCAAGGAACAGAACGTCAACTTACATATATATAACTTACGCGAACGCCGCCAAGGCCCTCTTAAGGGCCCCCATATCAGTAACTAATCTCTATTCAGAGCACCTTAACCGAGTTTGTAACGTCGTACGGCATTTACTTGAAGCCGGGGCGTTTACACTCGTTTCGATTTTGATATCAAATCGTTTACTTGAATACTCATTCGTCGATTATATAGATAGTATTTAAGTAATCTAAAAATATTCGGATCAATATTCAACAAACTAATCGCATTCAAAATAGCATCAAAAGATATAGAGTCAAAAGCTTTTGAGATATCTATAAATACAATTAATGCATCTAACTTTTTCTCATCTAATGTAATTACATGTTTCCACATAGAGAGAATATTAGTAGTTGTCGACCTGTCTTTTGTAAAGCCGTGTTGGCACATATCAAAATCAGCCGGCAACATACGTTCTAAATGATCTAGTATCAATCGTTCTATTATCTTCAAAAACGAAGGGATAATAGAGATTAATCTATAATCACTGGCGCACTGTGGCTTACTTACTTTTGGCAATGGTTTAGCTACTATCGTTAATATATCAATTGGTAATTTCCCATCCTTCAAAATTCTATTTATAAAATTGCAGAGCGCATTCATAAAATTTAAAGGTAATTGAAGTAGGTTATCAATCGATATACCAAGGTGATCTTTTTGTTTTTTTGATTTTATTTTTAACATTAATTCTATCAATGCATCACTGTCAATAACAAGTCCTAGATCCTGGTTTCCCGAAGGATCAGGTAGATCAATGAAATTGCTTTCGTTATGTGGATTACATAACAATTTGCCAAATACTTCATCCAATTCACAGAGAAATTCATACTCAGTTTTACCCACAGGTAATATAAGCTTTAATTTTTCCTTATATTTACTGTAGTCTGTGAGTAGTTTGTATCCTAGTCTAGGATTGCTTTTCAGTTTGGCCAAAATAATTCTCTCAGATCTTTGACGGATTATCAGCAGTGATGAATTAATTTCTTTATCAATCAATTATAACCTCATTTTTTAATACTATTGATAAGACTACATTTCATTATATTATCTCGTTTGATTCTTAGCTTACATAACTTCCTATTGAATCTCTTGGGTATAACATCCGTAAATGTAGACGCCCTAAACATATCAGATAATAACAATGAAACAGAAGAAACAAATTCGTCATTATTCATGATAAAAAAACATTCATAATCAATAGATAAGCTTAATTCTCTAAAAAGATTCCAGTTGATTCTGGAACATTGCACGTGCGCACTTTCAAAATTAGGTTTCTGTGCTTTGCTACTCGAAAGGTTCCATTGCAAAATGATTTGTTTATGATCCAATTCTTTGAAGTAATTTACTACATCATAACTGTGTGAGTTCAACGCTTCAACTTCTAAATATACATGATCTAAGCATTCCGAACCTCTAGTTGGTTCCTTTATAATCTGCTTAAGATCATGGTTAGAAAAAAGATTGATTATTTCACAGTCATGCAGCCTATTAAAATCTCCCACCACAACAATATTACCATGGCAGTCCAAAATAGATTGAAAAGAATTGGTAAACATTTGATCATCATATATATTAGCATACGGCGGTCTGTAAACCGCAGTTAAAATCAGGTTATCAATCTGTATCGTTAAAAAATCAATGACAGTATAATATTCACTAGTATGTAACACTATCGCATTTAATATCGATTTACTATAAATAAGTACTCCTCCACCTCTTTTATCCAAGGATCTGTCTTTCCTAAATAGAGAATAATGGGGAATGCCGGCTGATTTTGATATATGCCAACACGGCTTTACGAAACACAGGTCGACAACTACTAATATGTTCACTATGTGGAAACATGTAATTACATTAGATGAGAAAAAGTTAGATGCATTAATTGTATTTATAGATATCTCAAAAGCTTTTGACTCTATATCTTTTGATGCTATTTTGAATGCGATTAATTTATTGAATATTGATCCGAATATTTTTTTAGATTACTTAGATACTATTTATATAATCGAAGAATGAGTATTCAGGTAAACGATTTGATATCTAAATCGAAAAGGGTAACAAGTGGAGTTCCACAGGGATCAAGTTTGGGGCCAATTTTATTTAAAATTGTATTTGCACATTTGGAAAATAAGATCCCTAACGGTCGAGTTTGCAAATTCGCTGATGATTTAAAAATAATCTTTCCAATCGATCCAAAAAATGTCGAATTCTCCAAAAATAATTTCACACTAGACTTGTATGATTTAAAAAGATAATTGTTATCACTTGGGCTGAGAATAAACAGTAAAAAGACGAGAGCTTTAAAAATAGGTAACAGAACAGAATTCAATTATGTTTATTTTCATGATGCTGAGATTAATGATGTTTTTGAGATTAAGCTTATACTACCTGTGGATAAAACTGAGTCTGGATTTCTCTGTGAATTGGAGGAAGTATTTGTCAATTTGATATGCAATCCACAGAATGAGAGAACTTTTATAGAACTATCAGATCCTTTGGGAGGCCAGGAACCAGGACTTGTTATTGACAGTGATGAATTGATAAAATTGATGTTAAAAATCAAATCAAAAAAACAAAAAAATCACCTTGGTATTTCGATTGATAATCTAATTCAATTAGCCTTAACATTTAGGAATGCACTCTGCAACTTTATAAATAGAATTTTGAATGATGGGAAATTACCAATTGATATATTAACGATTGTAGCTAAGCCGTTGCCAAAAGTTAGTAAGCCAACGTGCGCCAGTGATTATAGATTAATCTCTATTATCCCTTCGTTTTTGAAGATAATAGAACGATTGATACTAGATCATTTAGAACGTATGTTACCGGCTGATTTTGACTTATGTCAACATGGCTTTACGAAAGGTAGATCGACAACTACTAATATGCTTTCCATGTGGAAACATGTAATCACATTAGACGAGAATAAGTTAGATGCATTAATTGTATTTATAGATGTCTCAAAAGCTTTTGACTCTATATCTTTTGATGCTATTTTGAATGCGATTAGTTTGTTGAATATTGATCCGAATATTTTTAGATTACTTAAATACTATCTATATAATCGAAGAATGAGTATTCAAGTAAATGATTTGATATCAAAATCAAAACGAGTAACGAGTGGAGTTCCACAGGGATCAAGCTTGGGGCCAATTTTATTTAAAATTGTATTAGCAAATTTGGAAACTAAGATCCTTAACGGTCGAGTTTGCAAATTCGCTGATGATTTAAAATAATCTTCCCAATTGATCCAAAGAATGTCGAATTCTCCAAAAATAATGTGACTTTAGATTTGTATGATTTGAGTAAATATTTGTTTACACTAGGGCTGAGAATAAACAATAAAAAGACGAAAGCTTTAAAAATAGGGAACAGAACAAACTTTCATTATGTTTATTTTCATGATGCTGTTATTAATGATGTGTTTGAGATTAAACTTATGCAAGAAATTAAGGATTTAGGCATAACTATTCAATGTACAGCTTCTGCTGAGAGACATATTGAAAGTATAGTAGGCAGTGCCAAGAAAAGATGGGCACTAATAAATCGAAATATTTTATCAAATGGATATAAAACTTCAAATGTATATAATATGGATTAGACCGGTACTAGAATGTGCTGTCGCTACCTGGAATCCATTAAAAAAGGGTTTTGTCTAATAAGATAGAAGCTTATTTACAAAGAAAAGTTGTGAAACATATTAGTCCTATTTCTTGCACTATACGCCTCTAGATTACAGTTTGCGTCATTGCAATCTCTGGTTTCGGAGGATGTGTTATTGTATAAAAGTTTTTCATCTGAACCAGTGGACTGGGTGCCTATATGACTCCGATAAAAAATAGTCATGAAATTGGAACTAGATCTGGACATATGGCAATATCTCACTCCTTTTGTGGGGAATGTAGCGAGCAAGTTATTCTCCTCTTTCTCGAAAATCTAAAATTTATAACCAATTGCCGAAGGGGCTTAGAGAAATGCCTCCATCTAAGATGTCTATTAAAACTTTATCTACTGAACTTGCAAAGTCTGCAATCCTGCTGATATCTTTTATTTTTTTGATTATGATAATACTTTCTCATGGTTGAATAAAAGACAAGGATAATTGTTATCGGAAACAGATTTTTATTGAGATTTTTATTTCCAAGTTTTGTATTATTATAGTGAAATGTTATACTTTATATATCTTCAAATTAGTTAACATTACATACAATCAATTGCTAGTCATTTTTGCACTGTACACTCGAATTATACCTTAATTGTTCCTAATTTGATGATGTATATATTATTCTTTCAGTCGAACTTTCTGATATTGATATATTGTATTGTACAACTAGTGGGAATGCTTTATACCTATCTACATGAGATTAATTGCACAATTATTGTGATGTGATAATTATTTTAATATATATTGTACAATTTCCAATTTATTATTTGATGGAATATGTGTGGTTTGAATCCAAATAAAGATATTCTATATACTATATTCTATATTTAGGCATAACACTATTCATTGTACGGCTTCTGCTGAGACATATTGAAAGGATAGTAGAGCAGTCCATGAACAGATGCGCACTAATAAGCTAAATATGTATGTTTATCGAATGAAATAAA
The DNA here is from genome assembly GCA_029291075.1 of Eudiplozoon nipponicum. Taxonomy (NCBI): domain Eukaryota; kingdom Metazoa; phylum Platyhelminthes; class Monogenea; order Mazocraeidea; family Diplozoidae; genus Eudiplozoon; species Eudiplozoon nipponicum. Next base: position 20,900 of record JAQBSW010005654.1, read on the forward strand.
AATTTAAAATATTTATAATATACGGATTAGACCGATACTAGAATATGCTGCCGCTACTTGGAATCCTTTAACAAAGGGTTTGTCTAATAGATAGAGGCTATTTACAAAGAAAAAGCTGTGAAACAAAATTAGTCCTATCTCACTGCACTATATACGCCACTAGATTACAGTTTGTATCACTGCATACTTTATGGTTTCGAAGGATGTGCTATTGCATAAAAGCTTTCCATTTGAACCAGTGGACTGGTGTCTATATGAATCAGAAAGAGTAATGAAATTGGAACTAGATCTGGTCATTTTGCAATATCTCCTACATCGGGTGAGGGAATGCTTTACCCGAAACAGAAAGCTATTCTCTTTTTTCAAAAGGAATAGAGAAACGCCTCTATCTAAAATGTCTTTTAAATTTTTTTATCTACCAAACTAAAAAAAGTGTTTCAATCCTGCTGATTTTTATTTCTGATTATGATAATACTTTCTCATGGTTAAATAAAAGACAGGATTAATTGTTTTTCAGCAGCATAATTTCTCGAGATTCTATCTTCAAATTTTTGTATTATTAAAACTGAAATGTTATGCATTATATCATCTTGTTAATCAACAATGCATACAATCAATTATTAGTCATGGTTCCCTTTTTTCTTGCAAAATGTTAAACTCGAATTATACCTTAAATTTTCCTATTTTTTGATGAAGAATCTATCACTCTTAACAACCGAACTTTCTGATGCTGATAAATTGTACGAATTTACAACTAATTGCACATATTTATGTGAGGTGATATCTTTTTTTATATTGTACATTTCTAATTTAATTATTTGATGGAACATATGACGGTTTGAATCCCAATAAAGATATTCCATTCTATTCTAAAGTTAAAGCAAAATTGGATGATTGAAACGAAAATTTTTAAAAAGAAAACGTTTCGTCATTTTCGAAAAAATCTTTGTCTTCCTACTTTCGAATGTACTTCTGAATTGTGCGTGATTTTAATTTTCTGTAATTTGTGCCTGACTTGCGTGAGCACACTGGACGTGTAACAGCTATCTTGTATTTTATATTAATTTTACAATTTTTATGCTCAAAATTTGTTCTTGCTATCATAATGTCATTTTCTTAATCAAGCTTATTGGGAACAGTCAAGAACAGTTAATTTAATTCTTGAAGTAAACACAAATCTCACTGTATATAACCAGTCGTCGAACAACATAGCTAAAAAGCTTCTGCTGAGAGACATATTGAAAGTATAGTAGGCAGTGCCAAGAAAAGATGGGCACTAATAAATCGAAATATTTTATCAAATGATATAAAACTTCAAATGTATATAATATGGATTAGACCGGTACTAGAATATGCTGTCGCTACCTGGAATCCATTAAAAAAAGGGTTTGTCTAATAAGATAGAAGCTGTACAAAGAAAAGTTGTGAAACATATTAGTCTATTTCTTGCACTATATACGCCTCTAGATTACAGTTTGCGTCATTGCAATCTCTGTGGTTTCGGAGGATGTGTTATTGTATAAAAAGTTTTTCATCTGAACCAGTGGACTGGTGCCTATATGACTCCGATAAGAAATAGTCATGAAATTGGAACTAGATCTGGACATATGGCAATATCTCCTCCTTTTTGTGGGAATGTAGCGAGCAAGTTATTCTCTTTCTCGAAAATCTACAAAATTTATAACCAATTACCAGAAGGGGCTTAGAAATACTTACCTCCATCTAGATGTCTATTAAAACTTTATCTACTGAACTTGAAAAAGTCTGCAATCCTGCTGATATCTTTTATTTTTTTGATTATGATAATACTTTCTCATGGGTTGAATAAAAAAAGACAAGGATAATTGTTATCGGAAACAGATTTTATTGAGATTTTTATTTCCAAGTTTTTGCATTATTATAATTGAAATGTTATGCACTATATCTTCAAATTAGTTAACATTACATATATAATCAATTGCTAGTCATTTTTTTGCATAATGTTACACTCGAATTATACCTTAATTGTTCATAATTTGATGATGTATATATTATTCTTTTCAGTCGAACTTTGTGATATTGATGTATTGTATAGTACAACTAGTGAGATATATACTTATCTACATGAGATTAATTGCACAATTATTATTGATCTTTGATAATTTTTTTAATATATATTGTACAATTTCCAATTTTATTATTTGATGGAATATGTGTGGTTTGAATCCAAATAAAGATATTCTATTCTATTCTATTCTAAACTACAGCCAGTTGCAAGCAATGCCGCATTTTTTGACTTTCCATTATCATCATCAGAGTACGACGGCAAACTGATTAGAACAAACGATTCGTGTGCAGTGTTGTTTAAAAAACACAGTTCTTTAGCCCTGTACTTTGTAGGGGTCAATTTCCGGGGTTGCTATCTTGTTCGTGATTTTATACCCGTCCTACATATCAATGGTGGCTATTATTACTACCCGTGCGCCTAATCAGTCTCTGATCTTTTTCGGATGGTTGATGTGAGAAGGCAAAAACATCTGGTCATACGTATATTAGATATAATGTTGCAAATAGCAATATAATTCACAGTTAGTCCAAATTGAATATATGTTAGTCAGCTGTCAAAATAGATTTTTATGCAAAAATAGGTCTTAAACACTATTCACAGTTAAACTAAATTGTCCGTCTCCTAGACGGCAAAGATTAAAATGATTTATATTTATAAAGTGAAATGTTTTGCACACAAGAAATTATTCTTACACAAATGTCTGGATTGGAATGAATATAGTCAAATGATTGAAAACACATGATAATCTGAACATAGTAAAATGATTTATGTTTATAAAGAAAAATGTTTTACACACAAGTGGTTATTCTTACACAAATGTCTGAATTGAATTGTATTTTTATCATCGATTTAAAACATATGAAGATATGTAAAAAGTCATCGTTAAAAGCAATCACTAAAAATGAAGGGGTAAGCCACATAAAGACTTCAATGACCAAAAACTCACGAATATTTAGTTCATGTCATTATTATAATCTATTATTCTCTGAAATTCTGAATGGCACAGTTAACTGATAACAGTAAAATTGTGAATAATCAAACTGAGCGAAATAAATTCACTGTGACACAATAGTCCACCGCGTGATCCTCGCGGATCGCGCGCGGTTCTGTCTATTTTATAAAAACCCTATTAATTACAAATAAAATTGCAGTTCAAGAAATATCGATTAAAACTGCTTGAGACTAACAGAGATTGTTCCTAAAATCACAGTTAAGAGAAATATTGTTTAAGGACAGAGTTAGAATATTTGACCTTAAAGAGCACAGCGTTTGTAAAAATCGACCTTCGTTGGGTTGTAACACGGAGCCGCGTGTTACAACTTAATTAAGCATATATACTTGCGTTTATCATGAAAGATTATCCAAGAGTACTTACAGCATGGTAAAATGAGTCGTAATATGAGACTGGTAGTCATAGAAGGAACGATTAATCCATTAAAATCCAATTCATAAAGCGATCAGCAAACACTAGATTCGTACACAAAAACACAGACTGATTTGGACTTTGACGCTTTGGGGCTTATTTTAGGTAATAGGTAAAAAACTTCTAGACTAATAAAATTATTAAATGCAGAAATTTAACAACCGTACTCATGTAAATAAATAGGCGCACGCCACTATGTGCACGTATCTGTATATATATATATATATATATATATATATATATATATATATATATATATATATATATATATATATAACACGCAATTTTTTTGTTCTTTTACAAGTACAAGTACCTGGGGTTAAACATGAATATATTCTGTGAGACAAATTTAATATTTCTTTATTACTTGATTTAAACCTTATATCAATATATAAAATACATATCAATATGTATAAAAACGTATATACAAAACTAAGCAAATGTGAGATGTTAATAAATGTCACATATAATTTTATTTTAGAATAGAATAGAAAAGAATATTTTTATTTGGATTCACACCACACACGTTCCATTAAATAGATAATAATATAGGACAAGTACAATAAGAAAATATATCACATCACACATATGTCCAATTTGTCTCATATAGATTAGTAAATCTCTCTATTTATAATATACGATATATCAACATCAGAAAACTCAGCAGTAATATCGCTGCATACGTTATATCAATTTTGATACAGTTTGTCTTATAAAGGGCAAACATTCATTTTAATTAAACGAACATTGGTTGCGCGGACGGTAATAAAATTTAATATAATCAAGTTTGCGATATTGATATCAGAATCTGACCCACTAACGACGTATATGTCAGTATAAAATAAGAATTTTATAGTTCAGAAAAAGAAATTCATCAAGTAGACCGGTTTCGTCCTTTTTGAGAACTCATTATGTACTTGCAAGAATTTGCCGCGGACTGGGCTCGAACCTGGGCACGTCTACTTCAGAATCTAGTGCTCTAACCACTAAGCCACACTAGTGCGGCAGGGTGGAGGCCATAGCTATTACTAGATTCCTTTTTTGAGGAGGTGGTGCATGTAGAGGTCGATATTGCTTCTTGCAGGATAAAGTAACAAAGGATTAATAAATTGAAACCATTGGGGCTAATTTAAACGAATATTTAAAACAGGTAAAACTCGTTTAAATTGTAGTATATTCTTTTATTAAATGTTTTTGACTATTTATAATTTTGAATTGTGCGTGACATCAGGTTTCTGAAATTTGTGCCTAATTTGCGTGAGTTTCTCTGTTGATGTGTAGCAGGTATCTTGTATCATAAACAAATTATACGATTTTGATCCTCGCAACATACTATTGCTACCACTATGTTATTTTCTTACTGAAGCATATTGTGAACAGTTAGGTACAGTTAATTTAAATTTTCTGTTCTTATGTCAATTCTTTTTCTAGATCTAGCGTTTGGTGTGCAGTGTTGCGTAGTAAGTGCATTGCAGGAGATTCGTAGTTATAGTAATAGCTTTTGCGGGGTAGCTGTCTATTTAGTAATGATTTCCTACATTTTCATGGTGGTTGTTATCCCCACCCGTTCCATGATCAGTCCCTGACATTTTCCGAAGGGTGAAATAAGAAAATTCATCCGTTTTCAGACGTTTATTGGAGGTTGAGGAGCAAAACATGAATCAATTCACAGTTAAACAAAATGGACCGTGCTCTAGACGGCAACAAAATGATATATTGTCAACACAATTAAAAGTCTTATACACAAGTGCTTATCTTGAACACAATCGTCTGAATCGTGATGAATTCATGTAGATGATTGAAAAAATACGATGATATAAATCCAGACTGATTAGCAATTTAGTTTAAAGTCACTGGTAAATATTGTCACTGATAATTGATGGATAAAAATCGTGTAAAAACAGTCCTGAAAAAGCATCACAAATCATTATTCCACTGTTTGCTAGGTTTTGAATGTTTTAATTATAATGATCCATTGAACTATGGCGTTTAGGACACTATATTGAGAAACACCTGAGGTTAGGTTGCGTATGATCATGACTGAACCGTTGGTATTTGTGTAGAAAGTGGATAATGCAAAAAAGTCAATAAATCCACATAGGCACTATAATCCACCGCATGTTACCTGCGTATTGCGCGCGGGTGTGTTTATTTATTAAACAAAACCCTATTAATTACAATTAAATTTGCAGTTCAAGAAATCTCAATTAAAACTGCTTGAAACTAACAGAGATTGTTTCTAAAATCACAGTTAAGAGAAATATTGTGTAAAAACAGAGTTAGACTATTTGACCTTAAAGAGAACTATATTTGTCAAAATTGAACATCGTTGGGTTGTAACGCGGAGCCGCGTGTTACAGCATAGTCCTATTGCCTATTACCTGTGAATGAATTTCTCTGTGAATTGGATGAAGTATTTGGCAATTTGATATGTAATCCACAGAATGAAAGAAATTTCATGGAACTACCTGATCCTTTGGGAGACCAGGAACCAGGACTTGTTATTGACAGTGATGAATTGATAAAATTAATGTTAAAAATAAAATTAAAAAAACAAAAAGATCACCTTGGTATTTCGATTGATAACCTGCTTCAATTACCTTTAAATTTTATGAATGCGCTCTGCAACTTTATAAATAGAATTTTGAAGAATGGGAAATTACCAATCGATATACTAACGATAGTAGCTAAACCGTTGCCAAAAGTAAGTAAGCCAACGTGCGCCAGTGATTATAGATTAATCTCTATTATCCCTTCGTTTTTGAAGATAATAGAACGATTGATACTAGATCATTTAGAACGTATGTTGCCGGCTGATTTTGATTTATGTCAACATGGCTTTACGAAAGATAGATCGACAACTACTAATATGCTTTCTATGTGGAAACATGTAATTACATTAGATGAGAATAAGTTAGATGCATTAATTGTATTTATAGATATCTCAAAAGCTTTTGACTCTATATCTTTTGATGCTATTTTGAATGCGATTAGTTTATTGAATATTGATCCGAATATTTTTAGATTACTTAAATACTATTTATATAATCGAAGAATGAGTATTCAAGTAAACGATTTGATATCAAAATCGAAAAGAGTAACAAGTGGAATTCCACAGGGATCAAGTTTGGGGCCAATTTTATTTAAAATCGTATTTGCACATTTGGAAACTAAGATCCTTAACGGTCGAGTTTGCAAATTCGCTGATGATTTAAAAATAATCTTTCCAATTGATCCAAAGAATGTCGAATTCTCCAAAAATAATGTGACATTAGATTTGTATGATTTTAGTAGATATTTGATTACACTAGGGCTGAGAATAAACAATAAAAAGACGAAAGCTTTAAAAATAGGTAACAGAACAAACTTTCATTATTATTATTATTACTGGATGAATGCCTGTTCTAACTGATGAGTTCTGAGTTTATACGACATATGTCAAGTAATTAATGGATCAGGCTGTTTATATCAAGACCGCACAGCTGGATCATAATAATTGTTACTAGTTTCGCAAAACCTAATACATACTTGCATATATATTAGCTCTTTGCAACAAACAGTATTTAACTGTAATATATTGAATTGAATGATGTCATGCTTACCGCGAAATGTGATAAATGATATCGATGAAGGCCAGAGTGTATGGTTTAACTAGAGTAACAGGTGTTCGGAAATTGTTGTAATTCTCAATTTGGGTGATATATAGCATAAATTGATATCCATCAGGTTGGTATCATGTACCGACTCGGTAACCATAGTGTTAGTACTCATGTACCTTTTCGGTACAATAATGTTGGTATCGGTTACTAACACAATAGCCATAGTGTTAGTATCCTTTACAGACTCGGTATATATATTATATAGTGTGAGTTAGCGTTGAAGTCGCATTGTCGTCGACTGTAGATGATGTTAGCTTCACTATTGCAGGTTTACACATTCGTCTAGGAGATTATACCGTCCTATTATTCACATTCTTTGACCAAATATATAGTGGTTAAAGGGCGTAATACCGGCTCCTACTGATGAGTCGCCAGTAAGCACGAAACGAATGTGCATGAGATTATACTTTCCGTTCATGCTGCCTTTGGTTTATCCTTCCGGTCACAACTGAACTAATTTGTTTCTAGGTTCGCAACACCTAATACATACTTGCATATATATTAGTTCTTCGCAACAAACAGTATTTAACTGTAAACTTTAATTATGTATATTTTCATGATGCTGTGATTAATGATGTGTTTGAGATTAAACTTATGCAAGAAATAAAGGATTTAGGCATAACTATTCAATGTACAGCTTCTGCTGAAAGACATATTGAAAGGATAGTAGGCAGTGCCAAGAAAAGATGGGCACTAATAAATCGAAATATCTTATCGAATGACATAAAACTTAAAATGTATATAATATGGATTAGACCGATACTAGAATATGCTGTCGCTACTTGGAATCCATTAAAAAAGGGTTTGTCCAATAAGATAGAAGCTGTACAAAGAAAAGTTGTGAAACAAATTAGTCCTATCTCCTGCACTATATACGCCTCTAGATTACAGTTTGTATCACTGCAAACTTTATGGTTTCGGAGGATGTGCTATTGCATAAAAGTTTTCCATTTGAACCAGTGGACTGGTGCCTATATGAATCCGATAAGAAAGAGTCATGAAGTTGGAACTAGATCTGGACATTTGGCAATATCTCCTCCTTTGGTGGGGAATGTTGCGAGCAAGTTATTCTCTTTTTCGAAAATCTACAAAATTTATAACCAATTGCCAAAGGGGCTTAGAGAAATGCCTCCATCTAAGATGTCTTTTAAATTTTTATCTACTGAACTAGAAAAAGTCTACAATCCTGCTGATATTTTTTATTTTGATTATGATAATACTTTCTCATGGTTGAATAAAAGACAAGGATAATTGTTATCGGAAACAGAATTTCTTGAGATTTTTATTTCCAAGTTTTGTATTATTAAAATTGAAATGTTATGCATTATATCATCATGTTAGTCAACAATACATACAATCAATTGCTAGTCATGGTTCTCATTTTTTTGCATAATGTTACACTCGAATTATACCTTAATTTTTCCTATTTTGATGATGAATCTATTATTCCTTACAGCCGAACTTTCTGATATTGATATATTGTACAGTACAACTAGTGAGATTTACTTATCTACATGAGACTAATTGCACATTTTTTTGTGATGTGATAACTTTTTTTATATTGTACATTTTCCAATTTTATTATTTGATGGAACATGTGTGGTTTGAATCCAAATAAAGATATTCTATATTCTATTCTATATTCTATGTTCAAAGCACTTGTGTATAGGACTATTAATGTGTTAACAATACATAATTTTATTGCCGACTAGAGCACTGTCCATTTTGTTTAACTGTTAATTGATTCATGTTTTGCAAGATAACCTACAATGAATGTGTGAAAACGGATGGATTTTCTTATTTCACCCTTCGGTAAAGGTCATGAACTGATCATGAATCGGGTGGGGATAAAAACCACTAAATAACCAGCTACCTCGCAAAATGCTATTACTATAACTACAGAACTCCTACATAAATGGTGCCCCGGTTCGTCGAACTCACAGCCAACAAAGAATAAATCAGAATCTAGCCTTTGAGAACATCAGGCACTTGGAATAAATACCATACAAGAAAGTAAATCGGGAGACACAAATCGCAGGGAATCACCCGCTCGAGATCACAATTCTCGAATACAGCCGCACGATGAATAGTGAGGACAATGTAACACTGCTATCTATTCTCGACAGCACACACACATATAAGATGACGGCCAGCTCAGGAAATGCAGGAAGCCCGGTGACGGGCCCAGCAACAGGCCGCACCAGCACATGAACACAGTACAAAATATGCCAATTCGATCCAGACTACCTTGACGAATGGGTCGACGATGTTATTTTATTGGTCAAGGTATCCGATATAACAGACGAGGGTTCAATATTTTTGATTGTTTGGGAGACAATCCCAATGTCTTTCAGACGCGGACTTAAAGACAGCCTGCATCAATACACTGAGGGAACATTTGCGCAGCCATGGCAGAGGCTGCAACGCGCCATCAAGCAGGGCTTGACACCAGATCGGAAGTAAGGCTTACAGAATTGATGAGCCAGATGTCCCTAGGTAGCCGCACGCCTTCCGAGATATGTAGTGAAATAGAGCAGAAAGCCTTGGAATTCAACCTGCCCAAGGAAATCTTCATGCGACTTTTCATACAGAAGCTCCCTCCGACACTCCAAGAGATGGCCACATTCCTGCGCGAATTCGTTGAAGTGCAAGACGAAGTTCTGCCGGCACGTCTGGACAAGTATTAGAAGAAACACCACTACAGCTCACCTGCCTCAGATCAAGGTTACATCACCTCGCGACTGTCCGAATCCCGTTATATCATTGTAACGACACAAAGCAATTGGCGACTTATTGCATAAATTAAATTTTAATTCGATTTACGCTACACCAATGAAAAAAGCAAAACTTTCCGTTAACCATTAATGTGCAAGTAGCCATATATGGCTATTACATGATCATTTAAGCAAGTGAATTTACCATGCAATTCAGTTGTGGCTTTTGCCTTCTGCTGTGCGTGTCTCGGAAGTGCTGTCTCCCACCTTTTACAGACGCTGATTTTTGGACCTTTTTTACCAACATTGGCAATATCAGTAACGCCAAACTTGTTACTGTACAACTAGAGAGACGAGCCAAATACTGCAAAACGTAAACGAAGTTTCTCAGCGAGATTCCAACGCCACAACAGAAGGAACCACAACCCAAATAAATCCGAGCTGGTCACAAGAAACTAGGAGTACTTCTGGACGTCATCACACTTACGGACTTTCTCGGTATTTGCCAGAGCACGCAAGACCAGCCCTGTTAAGGGACACCTAATAGTACTATCCCTTTATTTTATAGCACTCTAACCGAGCTTGTAAGGTCGTACAACATTCACTTGCAGCCGGGGCTTTTACAAAATCGGCGACCGTGTTACACTTACGTAGGAAAGATAAACTGTTTACTAAGAACTATATCGGATGACCTTGAAAAGGACTCCATTTACATTTACTATCTCAAAATTATAGAAACAACAAGTATTTCATTGCAAATGCCTGACGTCAACACTTCCAACCTAAATTAGTTTATGCTTCTCTCTACTTCGTCTTAATAAGGCATGGATAAAACCGACGTAAACTATTGTTTTGGATTTATTATGCTATATTTAAATTTGAATTGCCCTTGACTGGCGCGCGGTTTGACATGGCTCCGATTTTGTCGCATTCCGATATGGAAAAAATTGTTATGGATCTTCAGAACTCCATGGAATTGATGAAGAATGAAATGTCCATATTGAAGAATGATTCAATTGTGAATGCAAAAAAATTGGAGCAAGTGGTGAAAAATAATGAAACTTTAAGTGCGCGTATAGTTGAACTAGTTGAACAGAATGAGACATTACTTGTGAAGTTAGACAAGTTACAGACTGATGTTCAACCATGGATTGAATTGGCCGATTTAACTGTGGAAGGTGATATGCTAGTTAAAGATAAATCATCTGGTGAAGAAATGCTAAATATATTAGCAAACGAAGTTTCAGCACGTAATAGCAAACAGGATCAATTAGTTTTATTTAATCTAGATGAAGATGCCGATGTGAAAGACGTCGAGAAATTAAATACTTTAATAAAAGAAGAAACGCATGCAGCTATTACTAAATGCTATAGGGTGGGGAAACGAGCTGATCGTCCAAGGCCTGTAATTGTAAAATTATCAAAAAGGCCAACAAATATGCAATTAGAATCTATCAATAAAAAGAAAGAGGAGAATTTGAGCTTTCACAGCATATTTATTGGACGGGACAAAACGTTCCTCCAACGGAAATTGGCAAAAGTAAAAAAGTTAAAGAACAATCAGGAACGGAAACCGCCAATGTCTGATGAAGCTGTTAAACGGAATCAATCGAGTGAGACTGCAACATCAAAAAACGATGTATCGTTATTAACTGTTGTGGACAGAGGGGGGAAAGGAAGTATGGCCTCGAGGCCCGGGAAAAGAATAGTAAAGAAGCCATCAAGGTTGAATCAGTAAAAGTCGACACTTGTTTAGATAAGTCGCTTTCTACATTTACTCTATTTTATGCTAACTCTCGAAGTGTTAAAAATAAGAACTTTTTACTGTGTAATTTTATAATAAGTAACGATTTCGATTTTATAATATTATCCGAAACTTGGCTTAACAAGGATATTAAAAACCATGAATTTGATATTCCTCACTATTCTTTATTCAGAAAGGACAGATCGCTGGATAAAAGAGGTGGAGGAGTACTCATTTATTGTAAATCTGTATTTAAGGCGAAAATTTTACATACTAGTGATGATAATGCTATCATTGATTTCTTATCTATACAATTTGATAATCTGATCTTAACAGCGGTTTACAGACCGCCGTATGCTACTTTATTTGATGATCAAACATTTACCAATTCTTTTCAATCTATCTTTGACTGCCATGGCTATAATGTAGTGGTAGGTGACTTTAATAAGTTACAGGACTGTGAATTATCCAATTTTTTTTCTAACCATGATCTCAAGCAGATTATAAATGAATCAACTAGAGGTTCGCAATGCTTAGATCATGTATATTTAGAAATTGAAATGGTGAAATCGCACAGTTATGATGTTGTCAATTATTTCAAAGAATTGGACCATAAACAAATTATTTTACAATGGAAATTCTTGAGTGGCATAACACAGAAACTAAGTTATGAAAATGCACACGTGCACTGTTCCAGAATCAACTGGAATTTCTTTAGAGAATTAAGCATACTGATTGATTATGAGAGTTTTTGTTTCTTGAATACGAATTAAGCATACTGATTGATTATGAGAGTTTTTGTTTCTTGAATACTGATGAATTTGTTTCTTCTGTTTCATCGTTATTATCTGTTTTATTTCAGGCATCTACGTTTACGGACATTATACCGAAACGGATTAATAGGAAATTGTGTAAACTAAGAATTAAACGAGATAATATAATAAAGTGTAGTCTTATTAATAGTATTAAACAAATGAGGTTAGATTCCATTGATAACGAAATTAATTCATCACTACTAATAATTCGTCAAAGATCAGAACGAATTATTTTGGCCAAAATGAAGAGTAATCCTCGATTAGGATTTAAACTCCTCACAGATTACAGTAAATACAAGGAAAAGTTAAAGCTTATACTACCTGTGGATAAAACTGAGTCTGGATTTCTCTGTGAATTGGAGGAAGTATTTGTCAATTTGATATGCAATCCACAGAATGAGAAAACTTTTATAGAACTATCAGATCCTTTGGGAGGCCAGGAACCAGGACTTGTTATTGACAGTGATGAATTGACAAAATTGATGTTAAAAATCAAATCAAAAAAACAAAAAGATCACCTTGGTATTTCGATTTATAATCTAATTCAATTACCCTTAACATTTAGGAATGCACTCTGCAACTTTATAAATAGAATTTTGAATGATGGGAAATTACCAATTGATATATTAACGATTGTAGCTAGGCCGTTGCCAAAAGTTAGTAAGCCAACGTGCGCCAGTGATTATAGATTAATCTCTATTATCCCTCCGTTTTTGAAGATAATAGAACGATTGATACTTGATCATTTAGAACGTATGTTACCGGCTGATTTTGACTTATGTCAACATGGCCTTACGAAAGGTAGATCGACAACTACTAATATGCTTTCCATGTGGAAACATGTAATCACATTAGACGAGAATAAGTTAGATGCATTAATTGTATTTATAGATATATCAAAAGCTTTTGACTCTATATCTTTTGATGCTATTTTGAATGCGATTATTTTGTTGAATATTGAACCGAATATTTTTAGATTACTTAAATACTATCTATATAATCGAAGAATGAGTATTCAAGTAAACGATTTGATATCAAAATCAAAACGAGTAACGAGTGATGTTCCACAGGGATCAAGCTTGGGGCAAATTTTATTTAAAATTGTATTAGCAAATTTGGAAACTAAGATCCTTAACGGTCGAGTTTGCAAATTCGCTGATGATTTAAAAAATAATCTTCCCAATTGATCCAAAGAATGTCGAATTCTCCAAAAATAATGTGACTTTAGATTTTTATGATTTGAGTAAATATTTGTTTACACTAAAGCTAAGAATAAACAATAAAAAGACGAAAGCTTTAAAAATAGGGAACAGAACAAACTTTCATTATGTTTATTTTTATGATGCTGTTATTAATGATGTATTTGAGATTAAACTTATGCAAGAAATTAAGGATTTAGGCATAACTATTCAATGTACAGCTTCTGCTACGAGACATATTGAAAGTATAGTAGGCAGTGCCAAGAAAAGATGGGCACTAATAAATCGAAATATTTTATCAAATGATATAAAACTTCAAATGTATATAATATGGATTAGACCGGTACTAGAATATGCTGTCGCTACCTGAAATCCATTAAAAGGGTTTGTCTAATAAGATAGAAGCTGTACAAAGAAAAGTTGTGAAACATATTAGTCCTATTTCTTGCACTATATACGCCTCTAGATTACAGTTTGCGTCATTGCAATCTCTGTGGTTTCGGAGGATGTGTTATTGTATAAAAGTTTTCCATCTGAACCAGTGGACTGGTGCCTATATGACTCCGATAAGAAAGAGTCATGAAATTGGAACTAGATCTGGACATATGGCAATATCTCCTCCTTTTGTGGGGAATGTAGCGAGCAAGTTATTCTCTTTCTCGAAAATCTACAAAATTTATAACCAATTGCTGAAGTGGCTTAGAGAAATGCCTCCATCTAAGATGTCTTTTAAAACTTTATCTACTGAACTTGAAAAAGTCTGCAATCCTGCTGATATCTTTTATTTTTTGATTATGATAATACTTTCTCATGGTTGAATAAAAGACAAGGATAATTGTTATCGGAAACAGATTTTATTGAGATTTTTATTTCCAAGTTTTGTATTATTATAATTGAAATGTTATGCACTATATCTTCAAATTAGTTAACATTACATACAATCAATTGCTAGTCATGGTTCTCAATTTTTGCATAATGTTACACTCGAATTATACCTTAATTGTTCCTAATTTGATGATGTATATATTATTCTTTTCAGTCGAACTTTCTGATATTGATATATTGTATTGTCCAACTAGTGAGATATACCTATCTACATGATATTAATTGCACAATTATTGTGATGTGAATAGGGGTATCTTTTGTTGTTGCTTAGTTCGTGATTTTGTACCCCATTACATATCAATGGTGGCTATTATACTCTTATCCTTCAGATGGTTAATATTAGAAGGCCGAAGGAAAGTTTCAAAATTGTAATAAACACAATGTAGCACATATAAACATCATTCACGGTTAGTCCAAATCGACTATGCAAAAATAAGTTAAACTAAATTGTCCGTCGCCTAGACGGCAAAGATTAAAAGGATTTATGTTCATAAAGTGAAATGTTTTGCACATAACAAATTGTTTTTACACAAATATCTGGATTGGAATAAATATCGTCAAATGACTTAAAATACATGACAACATGAACAGAGTAAAAAGATTTGTGTTTATAAAGATAAATGTTTTGAACACAAGTAATTATTCCTACACAAATATCTGAATTGAATTGTATCTATATCATCGATTTAGAACATATGAAGATATGTAAAATGTCATCGTTAAAAGCAAGCACTAAAAATGAAGGGGTAAGCAACATAAATACGCAATGTCACAATAGTTCACCGCGTGATCCTCGCGGATCGCGCGCGGTTCTCTCTATTTATAAAAACACTATTAATTACAAATAAAATTGCAGTTCAAGAAATATCGATTAAAAATGCTTGAGACTAAAAGAGATTGTTCCTAAAATCACAGCTAAGAGAAATATTGTTTAAGGACAGAGTTAGAATATTTGACCTTAAATAGCACAGCGTTTGTAAAAATTGACCTTCGTTGGGTTGTAACACGGAGCCGAGTGTTACATACACCCCCCCGACAGTGAAAATTAGTACACAATGAAGGGGGCTAACCTTACAGTAAATGTTATTGCTCTTTCATGCCGTATAACGACTGATTTTGGTTCTGTCAACACTGATACTGGCTCCTCTTTTTTTCGCGTTCTTGGACGGATGGTTAGGTCGAAGTGTTTGAGAATGTCACGTCCAATGATGTTTCATGTCGTGTTGTCGATGATGAACGTATATTTGAGACATCATTTTGAGTTGGAGAACGAGATTGTGTGTACTCGTACCCCAAACGTTGCTATGTTGGAGCCATTCGCGCAGGTCAGACTGTTGGTGTCGACTGGGTGGGTTGGTTCGAGATAATTGTGGCGTAGTGAGCTTACATCTGATCCAGTGTCTATGATATTTCATTCGCCAGAGATTGCGTCACGGATGAGAAAGTATGTTGATAGTGGCAACCGGCGATGAGATTGATTGCTGGCCTTTGGGCGTTTGAAGCATGACTTAATTGGAGACGTCGCTGTAAAGACAATAGTTTGATTGCGCTCTACTGCGAAGGCAACGTGCTTCGAGCCATCAGACGTGGAGCGGCCAACAATTTGGGGTGCTCAGCCTCTGCTGTCGCCGAGGAGGCTGACCCCACCCGACTTCCGAACCTTCCATGGGCGGATCCTCCTGAGTTGTTGAGGGTGACCGCGCCCATCTGAACGTCGCGTCTGTGAGCGGGTATGTGCAGACGTTTCCGAGGCAATAACGTGTGTAGTGGCCTTCATTGAAAGTGCTTGAATTTCTCAAAATCTAGCTGTTTATTAATTCCTTACTGGCTGTGAGTTCGACGAACCGGGGCACCATAATGTAGGGGTACTTTTTGCTGTTGCTTTCTAGTTCGTGATTTTTGTACCCCTACTACATATCAATGGTGGCTATTATTACTCTTATCCTTTCCAGATGATGAATATAAGAAGGCCGAAGGAAAGTTTCAAAATTGTAATAAACACAATGTAGCACATATAAACATCATTCACGGTTAGTCCAAGTCGACTATGCAAAAATAAGTTAAACTAAATTGTCCGTCGCCTAGACGGCAAAGATTAAAAGGATTTATGTTCATAAAGTGAAATGTTTTGCACATAACAAATTGTTTTTACACAAATGTCTGGATTGGAATAAATATCGTCAAATGACTTAAAATACATGACAACATGAACCGAGTAAAAAGATTTGTGTTTATAAAGATAAATGTTTTGAACAAAAGTAATTATTCCTACACAAATATCTGAATTGAATTGTATCTATATCATCGATTTAGAACGTATGAAGATATGTAAAATGTCATCGTTAAAAGCAAGCACTAAAAATGAAGGGGTAAGCAACATAAATACGCAATGTCACAATAGTTCACCGCGTGATCCTCGCGGATCGCGCGCGGTTCTGTAACGACACAAATCAATCGCCGACATATTGCGTAAATTAAATTCAAATTTATTTACGTTGCACCAATTAGAAAAAAGCAAATTGCCGTTTAACCACGTCTAACCACGTTTAACCAATAGTATGCAAGTACACATATTGCATGCTATTTAAGCACGGTAATTTACCATGCAAGTCAGTTGTGGCATTTGCCTTCTACCTGCTTCACGCGTGTGCGTTCTGTCGGCTGTCAATACGTGTGCGCTCTGTCGGCTGTCAATACCTACTCATCTTGTTGCGGGATACCGGAGAGATGAGCCAATTGAGTGCAGGACCTGCAGGACACCATCCACAACGCGATCACAGCTCAACCACGGGAGCAACAAATCAACCAGAGTCCACCCAAGGCTCTAGGACATGTTCAACACTGAAGACTTCAAGAGAACGCATTACCCGGCCCTCTTAAGGGTCCCCATATCAGTAACTAATCTCTATTCAGAGCACCTTAACCGAGTTTGTAACGTCGTACGGCATTTACTTGAAGCCGGGGCGTTTACAAAATCGGCGACCGCGCCAGGATATTGATTATTTATCTGATTTTTTTTGGGTATAAATAAATTGACTTTCTTCTTCATTTGTTTGGGATAAATCGACTAACATTTGCGTTTTCTTTACCCTGATCCTGGTTTTTCTGGGAATTTTGTTGGGCATATATTTGTGAATTTGTGGTGAGCATAATAATAATTCATTGGCACTAAAGGCCAACGGGGCCTCTGTTCGTCTTCCCTAAAGGAAAATTTCAAATTTTGGAAGCAGTGTGTTATTCTTGCTGTTGAAATAATAATTCATTGGCACTTAAGAGCCAACGGGCCCTTGTTCGTCTTCCCTACGGGACAATTTCAATTTTTGGAAGGAGTGACGCTGTTCTGTGTTGAAATAATAATACATTGTCATCAAAGGCCATCGGGGCCTCTGTTCGTTTTTTTCCTTTTGTACTGGAAAATATCAAGCAACAGTGGAAGCTGTTTGTGGGTAAGCGTTTCGTTATATATTTATACATTTATATACATTTTCATATTGCTTATAAATTTATGCTTTTAAGATCCCGTAAGATTGTTAAAATGTCAGGTCCAATTTTATATATTGATGTTCCTGTTTGGGATGGAGATAGTGAGTTATTTTTTATGCGCGTAGACTCGACTTTCTCCCGGTTTCAAGACTATGAAAGTCATCAAAAACTGTCAAAGGTTTTTGCTAAACTACCTTCTGAATTGCAGCGACGTATTTATCCTATGCTTGAGGCCATAAGGAAACTATCTAATCCCATTTTGGGCCTACAAAACGAGGTAGAATCCTTGCTTGGACCCACTGAAACTGAGTAGATAATAAACAAATATGCGCAGTTAGATATGCCAAATCTTGGCCCCATAGAAATACTGAGGGAATTATGGAAACGTTGGTATAAAACCAACATTTCTGACCATGAGGCTAAGGTTGTTTTTATTAACAATCTTCCCCAAACATAAAACTCTTTGCCAGACAGCTCCCCAACACTCTCTCTATAGATGACTTATCTGAGTGATGTGAGTTATAATATAGGGTTTTGGAACCCAAAGTAAATCCATCATCCTTTTCTTCACCCCCGCAAGATGATAGAATCTCCTCTTTAGAGAGAACAGTGGCGAACATGGCCAAAGTTCTAGAAGGATTGGCTATTACCAAATCGGAGATAAATCATGTGAATGCTCGACCAAAATTCGTTTCCAAGTCAAATTATAATGGTAGGCGGCGATCAAGATCTCCGCAATCATTTAATAAATATGCTCCAAAGAACTGGTGTTATAACCACCAGAAGTTTTTTATGTTTGCCAAGTTTGTCTTTGTCGTTCCGAAGAATTTCCGAATGAGTGTCAATTTCCACAGCTGACGGAGAGGACAACAGACCGCAGGCACAAGGGTGCATCAGTATCAGGAAACGTCTGGCGCAGGAAGTAGAAGACCATACTTTCTGCACATCAACGGCATCAACGGCGCTACAGGGAAGAAGCCAACTACAATCCGACATCCCTGTCGACTCTTTTCGTCCACGACGAATTTTTCACATAGAGAACCAAATAGACAATGCCGGTCGCTATCACCAGCCTACTTGTTTGCATGACCCGGCCAAACAGCCAAACGAACTTCTGCACCTACTTGATTTCAAAACTGGCGAAGAGTACATCGTAGACACAGGTGTGGCAGTCTCAGTTCTCAAAGGTGATTCAATGGCCGAGATGTCGCTAGGCGTTCTTCTCGCAACAGCTAAAGGCGAGCCCATACCAACTTATGGCTGCCAATACCGCACACTCAACATAGGTCTACGACGTGAATTTTCCCACAACTTCATCATTGCTAAGGTCTCACATAATATAATAGGCCTTGATTTCCTTCTAAAATTTCGGCTCATTGTTGATCTTGCCAATCAAAAGATCATCGACCCCTCCACCGGACTTGAACAAAGCTTTTGGACACTTGCCTCCGAGCGTTTGGAGTTACAGGTCATTCAACCAACCCCAGTGCATCATTCAGCAGAGATATCAGCAGCTCTTCGAAAATACAACTCGCATTTCGATCTTAACAAATCCGATCTGCGAGTCTCCAACACGATGCATCATATCGTCACAGAAGGACAACCTATTGCACTCAAGAAGCGACCACTGGCTCCTGCTAAGCTGAAAGCTGCACAAGAAGAATTCTCAAGGCTTTTGGAAGAGGGAATCATCAGACCATCGAAAAGTTCATGGGCGTCACCACTGCACTTAGTCTCAAAATCAAACGGATCGTACAGAGCCTGTGGAGACCACCGTAAGCTAAATTCAGTGACAAAATCTGATGCATATCCTATTCCAAATATCAACACATTACTTGAAAAACTCAACGGCAGCAATTTCTTCTCAGTAATTGACCTTAGACAAGCCTACCATCACATCCCGGTAGCACCAGAGGATATCGAGAAAACTGCTGTCATCACTCCATTTGGCCTTTTCGAATACCTTTACATGCCTTTTGGACTTAAGTGTGCTACACAGACATTTCAAAGATTCATGGACAACATACTTCGCGACGACTCTGCTTATTGTATGTCATATCTCGATGACATTATGGTATTCAGTCCAGATCTAGAATCTCATGCGAAACATCTACGAAATGTCCTCTCGCGCTTATCCAACCACGGACTCAAGATCAACTGTGACAAGACGCAGATTGCAACTTCATCCGTCGACTTCTTAGGGCATCGTATCACGGCCCAAGGTATTCAACCGTTGCCGCCAAAGACGAATTCAATCAAGAATATCAAGTCACCAAGGACTTTGAGCGATTTACAGAAAATCCTGGGAGTACTAAACTATTATCGCAAGTTCCTTCCAGGCCTTTCAAAACAACTTTATCCTTTGTGCAAGCACCTGCGGAACCGAAAAGGACTTAGCAAGAATTCCATCATTGCATGGTCATCCGAAGACGAGGAATTACTTCGACTTGCCATCAACTCGTTAGCAAATGCCACAATGCTAACGCATCCAGATTTCGAAAAGCCATTTCTACTCACGACAGATGCTTCTGAATTCGCTATTGGAGTCACTTTGGAACAAGAGATCGACGGAGTTCGGAAGCCTATCAGTTTCTACTCGCGTACTCTCCTAACCAGTAGAAACGAGGTACGACACTTTCGGCCGAGAACTTCTCGCCATCCACGACGCAGTGCGCCATTTTATCAGCATCATTGGCAGTATCAGATTTGTTGTTTTCACAGATCATGCACCACTAGTTAGCGCACTTCGAAACGCAACTTCATCTATCGCCAAGTACCCCGCCAGAGTGGAAAGACAGCTTTCTCGTCTAAGCGAATGGCAATTTGACGTCTTTCACGTCAAGGGCAAACAGAACATCATTGCAGATGCCCTGTCTAGGCCAGACGTCTCTCTACAACCACCTTCGCCGTCACCATTCACTGTCAACTCCGTGGCACTCAGTGAACCTGCACTAACGCCAACTCTCCTGCAAACTGAACAACGCGGTGACATTCACATTCAAAGATCAATAGCCCGTCACCCAACCAAGTTCATATGCCGTCTGTGGGAAGGCTTACCAATTGTTTACTTCACGGGTACGCAGCCCAACAAGCCAGTTCTGCTGACCAGCCTTCAGAGAAAAGTTTTCGATTCAATTCACTCAATTTCTCACCCAGGAAGCCAAGCGACTGTCCGACTTCTTACAGATCGTTTCTGGGGTCACAGACTTAGGCAGAATGCTAAACGATGGGTCTCAGAGTGTGCAATTTGTCAGAAAAACAAGATCACACGACACACTCGTTCTAAGTTGCAACATTTTCGGTCTACTTCTCGCCTAGCCATCGTCCACATCGACACAGTTCATCTGACAAAGGTTCAAGGTTTCAGCTACCTTCTAACTATGATCGATAGATTTACACGGTGGCCTGCGGCATTACCTCTTGGCACCATTTCTGCAGACGAAGTAACTAACGGTTTTATCTCTGCATGGATATCCAATTACGGTGTTCCCAATGAGGTCATCACGGACAGAGGCACTTGCTTCTCATCTGATCGTTTCAAAACCACCTTGCGGTACATGGGATGCATCTTACGCCAGACGACTGCCTACCATCCCCAAGCTAATGGCATGGTAGAGAGAATGCCTAGGGAACTCAAAGCAGCTTTAGCATCCTCGTCCATTAATGGCAACTGGGTCGATGCACTACCTTTAGTTCTGCTGGCCATGCGTTCTCGTACTCGAGAATCCATTAAAACGTCTGCGTCACAACTCTTGTATGGCATGGATCTACGCCTGCCTAGTCAGCTCCCACGTCTACTACCGGCACAAGATGACCCACAAAACGAAGCTACCCGCCTTCGACTTCATTTCAGTATCATGTCCGAACAGCAGCCGAGACACACGCCTCGTCCAGTCTTCGTTCACCCACAGCTCCACAGCTGCAAGAGAGTACTCGTTCGCATCAATACTGCTGTTGCACCACTACAACCCAAGTATCGCGGTCCTTACCCGATTTTACTCAGACAGCCAAAATACTTCATCATTATGCAAGGCGCTACACCGACATCAGTAAGCATAGACAGGTTAAAACCGTTTATCGAACCACCTGATCCTGAGAGCGTTCAACCTTCTACACACGTCTCAGGCTCCGTCTGCCCACAATCTCAACCTGCTTTGTATAACGCGTAATTAATTTTTTTAAACATTAACATTTAACTATAAAATTTTTTTTAACTTTACGTTAATTTTTAGTAATTGTCTCACGTGGCATAACCACCTGTTCTTAGCTAACAATTGTGTAGCATTTGTGAACAGTCCTTTGGTATTATGCCATCTCTGAGGCAATGTTCGTGTACATATTTTTATGCAATTACCTTTGATTTTAATGTATATATTTTTACATTATAATGTATTTCTCACACATGACATTACACTGCCTATTTTGGTATGACCAGCTACTTAGAGCTAACGCTTTTGTGTAGCAACACTAAGTAGTGATCAGCTTCATATCATGGTACAGGCCACTTTCAATGCATATCTCAACTTTATCTATTTCACAAAGACCACTCTACAAATGTCATGACTACAACGTCGAGCACTCTAGCTCCTTTGGTCGTATACAAACACATTGACAACGATCCAACCTGCTTAGGTTTTAACTTAAACCTGGCAAATTCAGAGTCGATTTACCTCGAAATCTTTACGCTGCGGCTCCAAAAACTTACACTGCTCTATTTTGCCTCACGTGCTATGACCGTCCACTAGAGCTAACAATTTGTGTAGCAATTCCTAGTGGTTACCTGGCATCATATCATTGTTGAAGTAACCAACAAGCATATTTAAGCCCAGCACTTATGGTTCATCATATTTTAGCTTAACTTGGTTCGAACTCTGTCATGCATTTCTTATCTAGCCTCGCAGAGAGGAATTTTTTTTTCTTCAGAGAGGAAAGTGTTGTAACGACACAAATCATTCGCCGACATATTGCGTAAATTAAATTCAAATTTATTTACGTTGCACCAATGAGAAAAAAGCAAATTGCCGTTTAACCACGTTTAACCACGTTTAACCTGCTTCACGCGTGTGCGTTCTGTCGGCTGTCAATGCGTGTGCGCTCTGTCGGCTGTCAATACCTACTCATCTTGTTGCGTGATACCGGAGAGACGAGCCAATTGAGTGCAGGACCTGCAGGACACCATCCACAACGCGATCACAGCTCAACCACGGGAGCAAAAACTCAACCAGAGTCCACCGAAGGCTCTAGGACATCTTCAACTCTGTGTTGAGGCCCCTAACCTATTGGTGTTAGTAAGCCCCCTAGATGCCAGTTCGCTAGAAGTCCTAACATTCACAGTAGAGTCTGTTTTGCCTACATTGTTATCTGTGTCAATAAGATTTAAGTCCATTAGGTCCTGCCCTAAATGAAATACATCTTCTAATTTAATATCGGCATTCATGATCAAGAATTATGATACTTAAATTGACACTTACTTGTGGCGCTTTGAAGGTGAAAGTTGGAAAGCTATATCTTCAGCAATAATCTGCTTTGATGTGTACGTGACCCAAAATAATAAATAAATTACCTGTTCCAAGACTCCTCCTCAGTGTTTTATTATATCAGAACACAAGGCAAGTATCGAAAGATGTTTATTGTGCAATGTTGTAATCGATTATTATGGAGAGAAATGTTAAAAATGCAGCAAACGAAAATCTACAACCAGCTCGGAAGCACGATACTCAAAAACTGAAAAAAGCGCACAATTATAAAAATCAAGTCTTTAAACAAAGAATGTTCTGGAAAATAAAAAGAAAAAAATTCTTTTTAAATAAAGTTGTTACAATCAGCTATGGTGGTTTAAATTTATCATTCAAGGTCATTTTATAAAAGGCGGAGGATTTAAAATCCGCCACATATATATATATATATATATATATATGAGATATATATATATATATATAAAATATATATATATATATAAATGTAAAACAAAAAAAATGTAGATATGTTTCGTTGAATATGACATTTTAAAGGTCAAAGTTAAATTTAGCCACTATGAAAACAGCACTTATAGACATACACACATTAGCGATGGGCGCTTATTTAGTGAAAAATCAAACAACTTTTATGAGCCTAACCAGTCAGAAGTATGTATGAAACGATTTAAACATCGTATAATTTTTTTATAATACTAGTGATTAATTACCGATCGAGGAATTTTATCGTCAAGTATATCCGAGATATTTCCACCAAAATTATGAACCAGTCCCAACCGAAATGTAACTATTAAGCAATAACTTGCTCGCTTAATAATCGTATTTATAGAAATTTATGTCTTTATCATGATTAATCATGAAAATCACAAAATTGTGTCATTTTATTAAGCTTCTGCGTTTAACTCTTTATGACAAAAATTATCACATAACTGGACACGTTCACAGAAAGCACACTTATCTTGCTTATAATTGGAAACGCTCCCTCAAATCTGCATCCCCAATAAATTATTCGATTATAATAAAAAAAGTAATTCCGTGCACATAATAGAGATAATTACACGCAAAAACAATTACTATAGTTAGCCAAAACTTTTTATTAATTTCACATTTTTTCATTGCTGATTAAGTTACAACAATAATTTTGCGTTGCTTAAACATGTCAGAAAATGCTGGATAGGAATTACGTAATACGAGTAATATATCTTTTAAGCCCTCACGCTCATATCTCCTATTTTAAACCCGCAGTCAAACTATGCATAAATCATATATCGTTTATGAATTCAGCGATATGCGCATCCACCGTTGTAGCTGAGACATTTTCCTATCTGAACTACCATTTCATTCAGGGCCATGTAACACATCCGCATACACGATATATGAATATATAAATTTTTGACGTTGCACGTTGTAAGAGCAAAAGATTTCCTGTATTTGCTTATACAAAGCGAGGAATTTTAAATTTACAAATAAAGCTTTCCAATAGAAATATAGGAATATTTAATCTTATATAAAGCAGGCCTATCCGTTTACATTACTTCAGTTTGTAAATACGGCAATAATAATATAGTTTGATTCTGTTTGTTGCGGAGAACTGATATATGCAAGTATGTAAAAGATGTTGTTAACCTAGTAACAAATTAGTTCAGTTGTGACCAGATGGATAAACCAAAATTAGCATGAACGGAATGTATAATCTCATGCACATACGTTTTGTGCCTACTGGTGACTCATCAGAAGGAGCCGGTATTACGCCCGTTACCCACTATATATTTGGGTGAGGAATATGAGGTAATAGGACGGTAAAATCTCCTAGACGAACATGTAAACAAGTAATTTTGAAGCTAACATCATATAAAGTCTGGACAATGCGACTTCAACGCTAACTCACACTATATAATATATACCGAATCTGTATGTGATACTAACAATATGGCTATTGTTTCAGTTACAGATACCAACATTATTGTACCGAAAAGGTAAACTATGATTGCCGAGTCAGTACTTGGTGCCAACATGATGGATATCAATTTATGCTATAGTTCACCCAAATTGAGAATTAAAACTATTTCTGAACACCTATTAATTCAGTAAATCCATACACTCTTGCCTTGATCGATATCAGTTATCACCGTTCGCGTCCTATTCTTTCATATTCCTCACCCAAATATATAGTGGGTTAAGGACGTAATACCGGCTCCTACTGATGAGTCGCCGGTAAGCACGAAACGAATTTGCATGAGAATATACTTTCCGTTCATGCTGTCTTTGCTTTATCCTTCTGGTCACAACTGAACTAATTTGTTATTAATATAGTTTGTCTAAAATCGTGTTAAAAAATAAATGTCATTTGTAGAAGTCATATAACTATGTTCATAAAAATAATTTTAAAACTCAATTGGACGAGTCAACAATTGATTCAGTTTCCTTAATGACAGGTGATGTCTAAAACTAGTAAATTAATAAACGACGAATTTTTTATATGGCATGGCTGAAAAGAAATTTTAGAAAAAGTAATAAAATGGAACATTTGGTTTTCTCAGAATATCAATTTCGAAGATGCTAGACATAAAAATAATATTTCATTCAAAGTAATATAATTGTTTTATTCCTAAGATAATTATGTATAACATAATTAAAGACGTGTTGTCTATCATAAAAATGTTACTTAATATATACTCGTTTTTCAGTATAATCTAAGCAATGTATCATAAAGAAAAGTAAATTTATCCAGCCGATGAGTGACATACTAATTGGGAGACCTTCAAGTACTGTCCAGGTAGGTGCTGTCGATGGGGCTTGAATCTGGGAACGTTTGTTTAGGAGTCTGTAAATCAAACCTTTAGGCCTAACTGCTCCACGCACATAAAATTTCCATTTATACACTAACAAATATTGTTTGATTAGATCTAACTAGCCCTCAAAATAAGGCCCTGTAAACCATACATTACGCTTCAAAGTCAAGTTTTATTGAAAAAGTCATTTATAAATATAAACGAAAATTGATTGCGCGATCGTTGATAAAAATTATTTAAATCACATTTCCTCAAATAAACGCCAAGGCCGTGATTAGAAAGATGAGGAGTTCGTACAGTTTTTTTACTATTTGAAATCAAGCGTTGTTGGCAATTTTTTATTTGATACCATCGTGTAGTTCTTTTAAAGTTGCACTTAAATTAACTCTTGTGATTAACGATTTTGTCATTAAGATCCAGCTAGCCATTATTGGTCAATCATTATAAAATAGATATAAAAGTAAGAGGAAGATAATTTCCATTTTAATAATTGGTGAATGGATTATCAATTTTATCTTTCGGCATGAACTAAACATCTTTAAAGTTATATATATATATATATATATATATATATATATATATATATATATATATATATATATGATATCCATTCCTTTTTAATTTAACACGAGTATACTTATAATTCGGAATACACAACACATGAATAACGAAGTGGATAAAGGCCATTTATTTCGTGAATACTAATCATCTCTTATACAATCATACATATTTATACATTTGGGTTGTCAATTGGACATGTTATCGGTGACAAATCTGATAGTTATTACTGCTGTTTCTTGTTTTGTCTAGTAGGTGAGTGTGTATGCGTTTCTGTTTTGTGTTGTGTATGTGTGTTTTTTGCATGTAAAGGCCATTCTCGCAGTATTGCGAAGTGATGTCTGAGATCTTGTCATTATTGTTTTGATAGCTTGAGAGTTAGCCATGTGTGCGCATTGTTCACTGTTATCATATACAAGTGCTATTTTTCCCAGTATAGTTGATCGTTTCACCCCGCTGCGCAAGGGTGCTATTTTCGCTTGGTAACAACGCTAATGTTGATTGTCGTGTTAAACGCTCACACTGTTTGGAGACTTCTGTTATCGTATGCGCCTCTGTTATCTCAACTTCGCCTTGTTGCCTCGTATGCGCCTCTGTTATGTGTTGTTTTCCTAATTATAAGAATACTGTGTTAATTAAAAGGGCATGGATATAATAAAGATTATCAAAGAGCGGGGTCAGCCTTTTACCCGTAAGGAGCTAAACACTTATATTGGAGCCAACTGTACGTGTGCCAAACTTCTAGAAAGGATTAAGTTCTTCAAATCGTGTTTAGAATCAGATGTTGTGCCAAAACGATTCCTCAAGCAATGCAGAAGAAATAACCAAAAACCGACGAATAAACTGATAAGTCGCTTATTGCTTAATGGTATCGAGGACAACCAATCAAAACTGCAAGACGCTGAGAGCATCATTCAATCACTGGGTTGTCGAATTGCAAGACTGAACGACGGCGAATACACCGCTTTCACAAAGAAGATAGAAACACTGATGATAATAACGACGGAAAAAGAAACCAAGAACCTCACGAGAGACCTGAACAAATTTCCTACGCAATCAAAATTTCCTACCAACCCAGACGCTTTTATTCACAATTATTCAAAAGTGATCTTGTCAAAACACCAGAAAGAATTACTCTCCTTAGGAGCAAAATTCTGCGTAGTCAAGAAAAATCTAAGTGAACGGGACATTATTGACATTCAGGCTGGATCGGAAAATTTCTACAATGACTTAACGAAAGACACCGCCCCACATGCATTCAATGGACAAGGACTGAAAGCTGAGATAGTAAGCGCACTAGAACAATACAAGAAGGAATTCAAAGGCAGCCAAATCATCACAAAACAGCACATAGACGAACTCAGAAAACTCCAATCAGACAAATCCATACGACTTGCCACACCCGACAAAGGATCAGGAATTGTGATACTTGAGGCGGACGCTTACAAGAAGGCCATGAACGATATAATAAATGATCCATCCAAATTTAAGCATGACATCAAACAGAAAGATGATTCAACGAACATCGAATCAAGAATTAATACAATTTTGAAAAAGATGGAAAAACATGTGCTAACATCGATGGCTGACTCCGAGATTAGATCAAAACTCACAGAAGACATCCAAAAAGCAAAACCAGTCGGAACAAACACCGCAAGATTGTACGACAAACCAAAAACTCATAAAGCCATGACAGCCTCAGGAGCTCCTTCGATGCGGCCCATTATGTCAATGATCAACGCTCCACAACATAAACCAGCCAAGTTTCTCTGCAAACTACTTGAACCAATACGGAGCATCATAAACACTAACACTATTAAGGACTCTTTCGAACTAGAAAATGAATTGAAGGGGAAGAACATCCTACAGAATAAGATGGTCTCCCTTGACGTATCATCCTTATTTACAAACATACCACTGGATAAGAAAACGGAGATCTTGTGTGATCTCATCAAAAATGAGATTTTTGACTTCCCTATAGACACCAATGACATCAAAGACCTCATATTAGCATGTACTAAAAACGTGCAATTTACTTTCGAAGGTATATACTACCGCCAGATCAATGGTGTAGCTATGGAAGCTGCATCGCACCCCTCCTGGCAGATGTATACATGTATCACCTGGAAAAAACCAGTCTGAAAGGTATAATTGACCAGTGCGCATTCTACAAAAGGTATGTAGATGATATCTTGTTGTTCATCTCAGAAGCAGCAGACCCTTCCGAAATCCTCAAACAAGCAAATGGAGTCGATCCAGACATCAAATTCACTCTCGAGGTAGAGAAAGACGACAGTTTTCCCTTCCTTGACATCAAACTCACTCGAGAAGCAAACGGAGATTTGACACTGGCCATACATAGAAAATCCACTTTCACCGGACAATACATTCATTACAACAGTAGTGTGCCAAAATCCCACAAAAGAAACTTAGTAAACAACCTAGCGAACAGAATCAGGAAGATCTGCTCTGAACACAAGATTGAGGAAGAACTGGGCTACCTCAGGAATATTTTGCTAATGAACAACTACCCAGAGCGGTTCATTGATGTCAACATTAGACCACGGCAAATTCGTACTAGAGAGGACACTGGCAAGCAGGTTTTCCTAAACTTACCATTTAGAGGCGACATACCAGCCTCAATAATTGCACGGCAGCTGAATAGAATAACTAAGGACAACTTTCCCAGTGTTAAAGTTAATATGACATTCAGTACACAGAGAATCATGAGGTTGGATGTCAAAGATCAATTGCCACTTCTCTCCAAATCATTCATAGTCTATAAATTCTCATGTATGTGCGGTAGCACATATATCGGACGTACGAAGAAGCAATTGATAAGCAGAATCCAACAACATTTGCCACAGAAATTGATTTGCAAAGGCTTGGCACGGTCAGGAAAATCAGCTATTTCCGATCATATATTGGCAACGGGGCACCCTGTCAATTCGACCTATTCACAATTCTACATAAAGCAAAATCCGAAAAATTATTATTCATCTACGAAGCACTTTACATAAAACAACAAGCACCAGACCTTAACATTCAAAAGTTTCATCAACATGATATCCTTATCGACTGGCCAAGGATAACAAAATTCAACAACAATCTACTAGTATCCAGCCCAGAACCAACAGGCCCTCGACTAGAATCAACAAACGTACAATCGGATTGGCAACAAGGTGAAGTTGAGATAACAGAGGCGCATACGAGGCAACAAGGTGAAGTTGAGATAACAGAGGCGCATACGATGACAAAAGTCTCCAAACAGTGTGAGCGTTTAACACGACAATCAACATTAGCGTTGTTACCAAGCGAAAATAGCACCCTTGCGCAGCGGGGTGAAACAATCAACTATACTGGGAAAAATAGCACTTGTATAGATAACAGTGAACAATTTGCACAAATGGCTAACTCTCAAGTTATCAAAACAATAATAACAAGATCTCAGACATCACTTCGCAATACTGCGAGAATGACCTTTACATTCAAACACACATACACAACACAAACACAAACGCATACACACTCACCTACTAGACAAAACAAGAAACAGCAGTAATAACGAGTCAGATTTGTCACCGATAACATAACCAATTGACAAACGAGTCAGATTTGTTATCACTAGCATAATCAATTGAAAACCCAAAATGTATATATATATGTATGATTTTAAAGCGATGATTAGTATTCACGAAATAAATGGCCTTTATCCACTTTGTTATTAACGTGTTTTTTCTTCCTAATTAGACATATACTGTGTAATATTAAAAGGCATAAGACATTATATATATATATATATATATATATATATATATATATATATATATATATATATATATATATAATTTAAGTAAGTGGGTTAGATTTATAGGATAAATTTCACAAATACTAAGAATCATAACTGCTATGTTTCTCTCAAATTAATTGTTAAATTATATACATATATATATATATATATATATATATATATATATATATATTTACAAGGATATAAGCATTGTATTAAATATATTTTGAAATAAATTCGTAGCCAGCAAACAACGTATATTTTTCTTATGAATGCGATAAACCTGCCACTTTCTTCATATTTCAATTTTACGTTTAAACTACTTGTAGGTTATTGACAATGCGCATTAAAAATGCTAATAAATTATTATTATTAATATTATTTTATTATTATGTATAGAAATAACAAATAATTGTAAATTTACTATCTATCGAGATAAATAAAAATTGTATTAATTTGAAATATCTCATTTTATTTTGTTTTATATAAGAGCATATTTTGGCACAGATAAAAGAAATTCGAAAAATCACTTCGATTAAAAGTCATAACTAGATCACAAATAGAATATTTCGGTTACAGCAATGAATTCCTATTTGAGCCTCGAAACATTTCGCAACCAGACATGGGACGAAATATTTCCTTTATGCAGATTAGTTCTCACAACATTGGTTGTAATACAGGCAGCACAATTTTTGAGAAGCATATTAAAAATTTGATACGTAATTCAGCCTATAATGTGCATTTATTATATTTTGAGTGACGATAAAACGACTGATTTAAAATTACAACTTTGTGCTATCAATTGTTAAATCTCTATCGTTAACTGAACGGGGTGGAAATTCAATTAATTTCATCAAGACTAAATTCAGTAGACTAATAGACAATTATTTATAAAGTGGTAAAATCTATCTTAAATAGGCAAATGGATTTGAAAATTGTTAATTTACAGCCGTGTTCAGGTTTCAAGAATTAACCTCGTTTAAATTAAAAACATATTTGCATAAACTTTGCCATTGTGAATTTTTGTTTAGTTAAAGTAATTCATTTATAAACATTAAAAGTAGACACATATAAAAATTTGACTAACAATTTAAACTAATTGGATTTGGTTACGTCTGGACCAGAGTTAACCTGCAATTGCATTTAATACTGAAATTCATAAATATAAATGTTTTTTATTTGCCTTTTTACGATACCACGTTTTCCAGTCAAGTAGATTGTATGTAAAACTACTAGAGGTGATAGCCGCATTTGTTTTTTTTCATTGCGGTTTGATCCAGGCTAGTCAGTTTGATTGAAACACATCGGTGCGTGCGACGGGCGGTAGTTGTACTATGTTTTTCGAAAACTGGTTAAATACAATAGGATTAGTGATTAATATAAGCTCGCAAACTTATCTTAAATAATTTTGACCACCTTCCTCACAATCATTGACTGTTTTGTTGTATTACGTATATACGATATTTGTGTCTTCTATTTTCTTTGTTTCGTATATCTAGTAAATTCAGTTGAAAAGATGGAGCGAAAACGCTGCTGTTTAATCAAATACGAGCAAAATTCGTGTTATACTTATAATAGACAAATGGTTGACTTACTTGTCATAAACTGTGTTGGATTTATACTACAGAGAAATAGTGTGATTTATTAAATGTAATTTTTATTTGAAACATGTAGGAATTCAATAGTAGCAGCCGCACAATTTTTTTCATTTAATTATCACACTTGCACTGACAGGAAAAAATCACATGCAAAACATAAAATTTAAGGCAAATTGAGAAACCGAGAGCTAGACCCGCTGCTCCAACAAAGTTATACAAATGAGGTAACCCATTTATACCTGCTTTGCCAATGCGAAACACGTCAGAGCTTGAGTAAGTCAAAGATTTATTGGAACTATTAAAGCTGTAAAAGCACTTATACTGTTTAAATATTAAAAAATATATGTGAAAATTGTAATCATAAATTAATTTCTCCGTTTTAAACTGGTCATTACTCACTAATGCCCAATTTTTTGGAGCTTGAATGTTAGTCTGTCATTATGTCTGACAGAATTTCATAAAATGCGGAACCTAGAAATTGAATGCCCTTTAATAAGTGTTGCTTTGAGATACAATGTATCTTTAATGGCGTACTGTTTATGGAAGATGGAATTGCTCGATTCTAATCATAGGCATTATTTTTTGTGCAGGTTGGCACGATATAACGCAGTCCTTGCCGGTGAAAAGAAGCATTAAAACTGTTATATTAATGATAACTTTTCTTGTTTTTCAAAGTTTCGTGCAAGCAGAGAAACGGCATAGTAATTTAGTAAATAAAGAATAAATATTACTTTACATCTTAAATCCGAAGATAGTGACGCTTGTATTTTTCGACGTTCAGTTAATACGTAGTACATGTGAAATTTTACGCAGATCAGTTCTGAAGAAGACACCATGGAAAATGCGAACCAGGAATTATTTGAAGTTAAGCATTTTATATTAGGCCAGTAGGCATCTGATCGTCAGATTGCAATATATATATATATCTGTATAGGTCGCCAGCCACATTTGATTGGTAGGTACGTACATAATTATTTGTGTTAATTAATTTGTTTAGACAAGAAAAAAAACTGATGTTTATTAATCCTCAAAATAATAATGAAGAGACAATGAAACCTGTAAAAGTTATTTGAGTTTGTCATTGACTATCACGTATATTTTAACTGACTTTGATTTCATTGCTTTCACCAACTAACTTCACCAACATAGAATGAAAGACAGAATACTACTTCACCGCTTATCCTACATGACCTACTGTTATAGTTTTACGCAAATTAATTATAATTTGGCAGTTGACAACTGTGGCAATGTCCACCTTTAAGACAAATAATGAACAAAGGGTCTTATCTATTATTAATTTATGTTCATTTCACCTCGAAGTCTGCTTTTCTCATTGAGCTGACTAGTTCATTCTTATACGGGCGCTTCTGCGAGGAATTTCCGTTGAAATAATGTCTGCCCTAGATAAGACCCTTTGTTCATTATTTGTCTTAAAGGTGGCAATTGCCACAACAACGATAATTAAAGTTGTTATTTGGGGTACACACCAGCTTGGTTTGCGAAAAACTTTACTGGCGATGCATCTACGATTTTAAATATTCATGTATTTCCTTCAAACTGTTGTTATACACCAAAACCACAGTATTTAATTTAAATAAGAAATTTGTGCGCATTCTCGTCTTCTTATTCCGGATATCTTTCTACTAAAAGATCTTTTTCATAACAGTTCAAACAAAAGCAAATTCTTTATGCACCAGCTTTTCAAAGAAGACCGTCTTGCAAGGGGCAACAATAATTATTGTCACATTTTCGAATATCTTCACTCTCTCGACTAATTTAATAATAATTTTTTTTACTATTTAGACAGAATTGTTCCTATGTTCTACTTTTCACTGAAATGATTTGATAATCTGCAGCAAAAGCGTTTTTACACAAAATTAAATATTTTAACCATTTCAAAACTAGTAAAGTATTTTTTCCTTCTATAAAAAAACACCAAACGTTGTATTGTTATGTGTGTGAATAGAAAACAAGAATAATGATTTCGGTGATCAAATAGAATAGAACTAAATTTTGCAAAATTATAACTTATGCTAATTAATGAAAAATAATTGCGCACTATTTTTGAATATCGTCTTCACTTTCTTATTTAAGCATTCTTAATGATGGCACGTTCACATATATTTATTTCATTTCTAACCATTTAGACATTATCAACGAATTTAGATTCACGAACGAAATGTTTGGGCAGAAGCGAGACTGCAAATATTCAAAGTGCCAATGAGAAGATATAACTTTTCGTACATAGGGCTCCTGTGTATATATTTGGCTAAATACTGTTTGTTGCGAAGAACTAATATATATGCAAGTATGTATTAGGTTTTGCAATCCTAGTAACAAATTAGTTCAGTTGTGACCATAAGGATAAACGAAAGGCAGCATGAACGGAAAGTAT